>JARFNW010208523.1:0-15744 GCA_031763155.1 Dirona albolineata
GAGAGAGAGAGAGAGAGAGAGAGAGAGAGAGAGAGAGAGAGAGAGAGAGAGAGAGAGAGAGAGAGAGATCGGCAAAACAGAAAAGACAAAGAGAGAAATAGAGAATTTATCATTAAAAGATACTGAGAAGTTTTAACAAACAAAAGATCAATACGTGATAAGAATATGTAAGAGACTTCTTGAAAGACGAGGACAAAACAAAACAAGTGACGTTTCGGCTAAGGGCCTTCGTCAAGCGTCACAGAGTGACATTGAAGGCTTGTCCATGTCCGTATTTTCCTACGAGTATATCTTTAAATACGATCGTAAGTCGCCCGCATTTCCCATTTCCATGTCTGTATTTGAGCAACGTAACCCTTCCGTATCCCATCAGTAATTTGCTTTCAATGTTCATATAAAATATGAAGATACGTTAAGAGCAATATATATGGTTTCCACAAGGCAGCTATTGTTAATTCATTCTCTGATCGAAGAATTTTCCTCCAGATGTTATTTTTCAAATAAACATCTTTATATTATTAACAAAGAGTTGCATCATAAACGGCAGGGTTGGTTCTGACTTGCTCTATTAGTATAAGCATTAGCTTCTCATATACCTCATGAAAATTTATTTGTTGTCGTCATTACAATTGATTAGATTAATATAAATAATTTCAAATTGATGAAATGATTGATTGCATCACGACTATTTTTAGTATCAACAAGATGTGAAATATAAACAACATTTGTCGAAGTCGAAGATTGACGAATTTCCCTGAAGAATGCATTCTGCTCCAACACACAGATTTACAGATGACAAACGGACAGCTATCATATCCGAATTTTGAAAACTACGGTCGTGGTCGTGATGCGGACGTAATACGGATGACTATTACGGACATGGAAAGGGTTGTAGGGGAATTGTAGAGGGAGCGATTTTAAAAACCAAAATACGGATGGAATACGTCGCTCAACGAAAGGCAAAAATACGGTCATGGAATTGGACCTTAACCCTCTAATGCCCAGTATGACAAATCTGTCACACTGCTTCATAACATCCTCAAGTGCCCAATATAACATAATATAATATTATGTCATAATATGATATATTTCTGATAGTAAATTAATGCACATGATGAAAATGTAATTATTTCAATCCTGAACCCATTTGATGTGTGTATTAAGCATTGACGCTATTTTTTTGGTCCGGGGAAAAGTCAGCCTGGGCACGAAAGGGTTAAATTCACGACAGCCAACCCAGCGCGTGATTGATATTATTATTATTATTATTACACATGTCCAACGTATGAAAATAACGTCATCGAGAGCGGTATCCACAGACCAAACCATAATATGTTAACTGTTCGCACATTTTGGCACAACCTTGTTGCAATTAATTATACTCACAACATTACATGATTCCTTATAATATTATTATTAATCATGTGACGTTTTGAGTATAATTTACTGCAATAAAATTGTGCCAAAATGCGCTAACAGATAACATAATATTAATATGGTCTGTAAATGTCCTCGAGAGAAGTGTAAAAATGTTATTTTGAAGAAGTGTTTGCAAGGCTGAATATTTCCCTGACATGCTAGACATGATAAATAAAATAAATAATAAAATAAAATAAATAATAAATTAAATAAATAATAAATTAAATAAAGAATAAATAAAATAAAATTCACTTTATTCATCCCGGGGGATAATGTGTCCTTAGAGTCTATTCCGAGGGTAGACCGGAATAACCAAGGCGTCAGCCACCGTGCAGCGCCGCAAAGTGGAATCAAGGTCTTGAGTAAAAAATCCAGCGCTTCCACCGGGTTTTGAACACGCGACCTCTCGAACCAAACACAAAACAAAACAAACAAAAACACAAACAAAAAACAAAAACACTCTAAAGACAATGATGTTCTCTAATGCAACAAACCAACAACAACAAAAATAGATAGTCTAGATAAACAACAACAAAACAACCACCCCACACAAAAAACAAACCCCAACAAAAACAAACAACCCCCCCCCCCCCCGCCCCCCAAAAAAACAAACAAAAAAATAACAAAAAACGAACTCCCCCTTCCTCATTGATTTATCTCCAGGTAAATTCTGTTACTGCGCCAACGACTTGCCCGACGACGGGGCCAAGGAGGCCGACAGCCAATGCACTGTCCCCTGTGTCGGGGACGGGTCGTACATGTGTGGGGGAGTCACCCATGCCAGCGTCTACACCTCCAGCAAGAAGATCACGGGTCTCGCTATGACGTCAGACGCCGCCAACGTGATCATCCCGTAGGTTTTTTTTCTCTCTTCGTTAGCTTTTATACCTTTCTTTCTTTATCATTTCCTTTCTACCTTTCGATGTAGATTGTCCAGCTCTGTGTCAGGCCATGTGTACAAGTGGGGCACAGACTTGCGCTTGACCTGGATACATTTGTATCTGGGTTTGCACATCTATGCCTTCTGCCTTGTACACTGTCCTCTGCCAGACCCAGAGTTTGTCCCTACACTGTTTGATTCAGTAATACAGGGAACAGATAACAAACAAACAAACTTTTTGAAGGCTGAATATTGGCTTCGAAGCCAAGTCATTTAATTGTTCAAGTTTAGTGCTTTTTATTTTATTTTTTTCTCAATGATTTTCCCACTCCTATTTCTTATTGTTCCATTCCTTATCTTCGTTCTGGAGGCTTTTGCCCCTACGTTTTTGTTTTAAATGTATTTGTCCTCTTTTGTTATGTTGCTTGGCGAAGGCCTTTGGCCGAAATGTCATTTTTTTTGTTTGATTTTGTTTTTTTCTTTTGGAAGCCACTGACATGTCCCTTTTATACCTTTAACAATGCAACACCATTGACTTCAGCAGGACTGGAATTGTAACAAAGAATATAATGGAACCCTTTTTCTCCCTTTTCATTCCCTGAAACAAGGAAGTGCTAGAGAGAACAGGAATGGATAGATAAATTATCAATACCATCAGAAAGAGACACGTGGCGATAGAAATTAATATAACATTTATTTACAAGCGGTGGTGTTATTGAAGGCAAAAGAGCAGGAGGCAGACAACATCTAACCTACGTGATCAAGGTTGAGACAAACTACCGACATCGCCACAAACTCTGCATACACAAGGATGGTGGAGGACAGATTATCCACTTGGAGAAAAAATGATTAGCAACGTGCAGACCAGCACTGGCCACACACGATGATAGTATAATATCAATTTACTCCACTTTGGCTGATTTCTGATCATTCCATTCTCCGCAGGAATCGTTCTTTCACTGGGCCTTTGGTGTGGAGGAACCCGACTGTTACGGTGCCATAGAGGTGGATACCGGGAAGGCCCTTCTCTTTCCACCAAGTCTGCCACAGTCTTACGCTACATGGATGGGCAGGTAGGTAACGCAAACCACAATAGAAATAATGACCTGCCAAAGCTATGGTGACATGAGTGAAATTGATTGACAGTACAAAACAGCTATGTATTTTACTAAATAAAGACCTTTGTTTTTTATCAAGTGACAGTTAACAATTGTTAATTGACGCTTGACAAAGGTATATTGTCGAAACGTCGCTGTGCCTCGCTCAATAATGTTTGTGTGTGGGTAAAAAATGAAGTAATGATAAGAAAGGAAACAAATTGGAATGAAAATAATGTCTTGGGTCGAATCTCTTTGATTTGAAATTTCATAAAGTTACGTAATTATGTAAATGTACATTATTATATTATTCTCATTAATAAAAGTAAAAGCCATTTTTGTTTCTCGATTTATGTGCACCCTAGATTGCTGACAGAGGACGATTTCAAACACCTGTATTGCCTTGATGAGGTCCATTTCCTAGATAGGGTGGGTCTTCATAAACTGATATAAATATAATGAGATGGGATAGTCCACCAAAAGATAATCTTCTCTGAGTGCTTTGTTAGATATTGGACAGCGCTATATTATAGACACTCTTTGATATTTCTGTTGTTATTGCTCGTCTTTAATTCCTGATGCAGAGTCTTTCTAGCCATGTGTTAGGTGATGAGTGGTGTAAGTCCTCCTTGACATTTGGATTTACTTCCATTTGTCATGTACACCTTTCAGAGCTTGACATATGGCTGGCCCCTACACTGCTTATTGCAGTATATAAAGGGAACTCGATAAACAAACAAACAAACTTCCAGTCGACTTCAAAGGATCAAAATTAAAATAGAAAAATACATCAAACTGAAAGGTCTTCAGAGCTCTTGTCAAGCCTGTTTTTCTCTATAGCCCAGGAACATGAGCATTGACTATGCAAGAACAAAAACTTGATTGTAAGCAACTAAAATCAATTTTAAACAGACTGAAACTGAAACATTGACTCACACAGAGTCAACTGTAATTGTTGATCAATTAACCGTTACAAATCAATATCGTTTAGGTTGGGTTTTTTGCATCTCAGTGAAAAGCACAGGGTCAACCCTGGCACTGACTGGCAAGTATGATGAATGAATGTTGCACTGTGCTTTGAAAATGTGTCAAATAACAATGTGTGATGCTTCACAAACATTATGACAATTGACCAATATGATAGTATTGCATTATAAATAAATGCTTCTTTTATTGTTTTTAAACACCGAAATATTCATGTTGCAAGAAAAACAAACCAGAATGGAAAAGTTTGTGAACAAAAGACAACAAACTGTATAATATCATATATATACATAATATGTATACACGATAGCAACTCAACTGTAGTTAGTAACTCCAAATTTTGAATATGAGTAGTTACCAAAGTTTGTGTTGCTACCGGCCGCATGAATGTGTAAAAATTGCTATAAAATATTCTTAGCCCTCTTAGCAAAGATCCATAGTTTACAGAAATAACATTATCATTCTCGTAATTAATTGATGCATGCACTCATCAAAAAGATTCATTTGTTCAAGCGTATTCGATATATGTATTATATCATATCTTAAGTGAATATCCGGACAGGACACTTGCCCCTCACTCTCACAGTTATACCCACTACGGCATCTAATGTTTGACTGGTGACTGCAGTACTAAATTGACAAGCCTGGCTTCAATGAGGAAATCGGGGTAATAAGCCCCTACAGATCTATGACTAAATGTCTTTGTCAGGACTTGAATGCTGTACCCATGATAATATTTATCCTATAGTAAGCGTCTATATTCTCCAGGGTTTATATCTAATCAAAAGTTGAAAAAAGTCAGGTGGTGTTCCTCATAAATCTCATCAATGGACAGCTGGGGTCGTTTAAGACAAAGATTTTAATTTAAGATTTAAACATCCCAAAGTAATTGTCAGTGTCATACAAGTGTAAACAACAACACCAATGAATATGTTTCAGCGTGTAGAATATTGTATAAAATATATCAGATCAACTGGTCTATTATGCTGAAAAAATTTAGAAATATTCAATTTTAATTATTATTTGTTTAAATTCAATATTAATGCCATGTATAATATAACTGAATATATTAGATATAATAATATATGAATAATATGTATTTATTTCCATCTGATTAAACTATGCTTCAAACCAAACATAATCAAGCATATTTTAAAAACACAAACTTGACCATATTTTCATAACCATAAACACAATTTGATCATGTTTTAATCAGCAACTGAAATGATATCCCAGCTGAAATAGAAAAATTTGCGGAGAATTTAAACTTTTTCCCAAAGTACAAGAAGGTAAAATCTTGGAAGATCATAAATAAGTTTTTTGTTTTTTTCCAGTTCAATAAAACTTAATGACAGTAACAAATTTGGAAGAGACCATTATCAATAAAATATCTAAATGAGAAAAGAAAAATAGAGTAAACATTTAGCACCGCACCCCAATAATAATTTATTATAAGAAAAGGGTAAATTTAAAAAATTAGATATTTTGCAATGATGTCCCATTGATTTGTTTGCAACCCTCGTCACAAAACATCCCTTTCCCCCCTTCTCACCCTTTCATTACATACCCCCCCCCCCCCCGTATATATAAGGGATTTAAAGTAACAACTTTTTCAAAAGTGTGATTGTAACTGTTTAACCCCACGTATAATCTAGCAATCCAAACAAATGCACAATAATCCAGGCTGGATATTGAATTTTAAACATGATGAAAGATATTGTTCAGTAATTACGATAATTATAATAAGACTAGGACAAAAAATGATTGGTCATTTTACCGCTGCAGGTTTCAGAGAAAATTAAATAAGCAATGAATAGCTATCATCACTATCACAATCCGTTACCGATCAACACCAGACTGAAACTGTAAGTGAAAGGCACATGAAAAAGTATGAGATTCATGTGTTTGCTAATTTGAAGCATGTTCTTTTAAGTTGGAAAGAAGCCTGTACTTTACACTACATTCTAATAAACTGTTGGGGGATTTAATATAATACTACATTACTGACCCAATTTGCAAGTAATGTAGTGAATTTGAAAAGTAGAAATATGTTTTATATAATATATCATATATTTCAACAGTGAACAAAGTTTGTGGCAAAACATTCTAAACTGATTCAGACAGACAATTTTTAGATGTTTTACATAATTATAAAAACTACTTTTAATTATTTTTTACAAATTCAACATTCTTCTGTTTCGTATAATATCAATGTCGATAGGAATGATTAATATTGGAAACATATGATAACATTTTTCAATACAAACAACGATATAGCTAAATCACGACTTCAAACCGAGAATGTAAAATTCAACGTCTTTTCTATAGAGGCAACTTCCTCTCCATGGGAAAAAAAAGAAGTGAGATTGAAATCTGTAAATGTCTTTTATTAGATTTATTCTCAACAAAAATTTCAATGGACCATTTACGTGGTGACATGGCATGAGATGACAAGAACAAGAAGGAAGACATGTTGTGATGGCATAAGGATGACTTTTGGACAACAGTTTAATAATAATACACAAAAGGCAAAACTTCAAGGATTTGTGTATTAAGATGATGATCATGTTTCACTCTGTGATAAGGCTCTCAGCTGCCTCTTTTATTTTTTTCAAAAAAAGAAAAAGATTTATATAACTTCGTGAAATAGATACAAATCATGTAATCACGAATAATTGAAAAAACTGAATTTTTTTTCTCAGCTTAGTGTGAGATAAACAAGTGTATGTACAGAAAAATTCTATAAAATAAAAAAAGGAATGAAAATTTGAGCAATACATGTTTATAGGTATCAGTATCATGATGAAAAATGATGTTCTGAAATATCCTCTTTACATATTACAGGAAAGAGTTAAATAAAACCTTTTTTTCTTTAACGTAACCCAAACATTTTCATTCCATAGATAAAAAAGGGACAAAAAATTGTTTTCATTTCTTTGAATAACAGCTTGTAGGGGAAGGGGAAGAAGAGTTATTAACAAGACTAGATTTTTGGGTAGAAAAAAAAAACCGGATTAAAAATGTTAATAGTAAAAGGAATCAGAAACAAAATCAAATTAATAAATGCAAAAAGTGTTTGAATAAAAAAGCATAGAGCAGGAAATAGCATAACCTTTAAATGCAAAAGGTGCAGAATAACTATGAATAAATCCAAACACATATGTGTTAAAAATCATTTATAATCATTTTTTTACACCATCCAAATAAATATACATACAAAAATAACTGAAAATGAAAATCACTGTGGTTGCTAATGCTGATTAAAAATGAAAAAAATTTTTTTTTGCTGTAGTTTAAAAAACGCAGTTCAATGAAAAGGAGTATTGAACAAAAAATATCAACAAAAAGATTTTGTTTACCAATCTCACAACACAATTCATAATAAGATCTTTTTTTTCTTCTCATAAAAACTTGGGTTCACAAATGCAACTTGAGGCTTACTTACTGTGATTAAAATTCCATGTCACACAGAACATAAACAGGACCAATACTTCACACTTTTTAACACAAAAAGTTGAACATAAAAATCAGATCTACCAGTGCTACGCTTCTATACTAAGCATAAACATGATTTTAACATTTTAAAGAAAATCAAATATTGCTGCAAATGCATGACAGTAAAATTTAAAAAACAATGTTTCTGAAAACTTAAAGTAAAAACACAACCACATTTCCAAAAACAAAGATGTGTACGTACTAATTCAAAGATCTGTTTCATAACCAACAATGCATTCCACTTTGTCCGCCGTGTTTAAAAAGTTGATTTTGGCAGTATTTTCCCCACCAACGTCATTACCAGCTCTTTGTCTCTTTAAGTCAACTTTTCGTTTACAACGAAGTATGAAAAACACATTATCTATAGCTAAAAAATATCTTTTTGATCAAAAGTTATCTATGTGGAACCATTTGCTTTTAATTTTCAATTTTAAAAAAAATTGATATTAAGTCTGGATATGAAATTTTTGAAATCATAACCAACTTCAGTAAAATCATTTTCTGCTGTATCATCAGCATTGTAAAAGAAAAATAAGCTCTCGAGTATATGTGTATAAAATATTGCTTCTTTGAATGTAAGGGTAACATATTTTTATTATAAATATATATCATGCAGACAATTCAATCAGAATTCTGAAACTAATCCATACAATAAAACTCATATTTGTAACTCATTTATTGAGTTTTGATGGCCATTCAATTTTAATGGAGCTTTTAATGGGGGGTTGGGGGTGGGGAATAATTTTTCTCTTCATTTATATCTCAATGGATAACATTCTGCTTCAGGGGAAAAAGTATTGTACAATCGTAAAAAAAAAAAAAAAAGTTATCATAATATATATAACATTATGTGACATGTTCATGCATCAGTAATAATAATGACTATACTCAATTGTTCAATAAAATACATGTCTTGACAAAGGGAATGAATTTCATTTGATAATAAAAAATATTAACAACATTTATCTTCTGCAAAGAAAGATTTGAAAATGCTTTTTAAGTACTGCATTGTTTCCTTCCCGTTTAAGCAGTTGCTGCTATGGGGATGATGAGGAAAAACAGTATGAACCCCAAGACAAGACTTGCATAAATGAAAGACACTGCAAGCTTCAGATCCTTTTGAGCCATTCCCATCAAACCTTTGGACTGATGACGCTTACCACGCCTGGCATAACGAACTGCCAAGAAGCCGGTAAACAGATTGAAGACCACACTAATGTATGAAGCAATCATCACCTGCTCAAACGTTTTCCAGGGACGAGGAATCAAATCTCCCAATGGAATGTGGCGAATGTTGATATCACTTTCAGTGGTGTCCCTGTATGGATTTTCTGAACCCGAAGAAAATTCAGGATCAGAGTACGTTGAGTATCCATTGTTGCGATCCACTTGACCTGTACCCGGGTTAATAAGAGACGAAGACACTCGTCTTGAATCTGCCGTGTTATCCAAGTCACTTGTGAGGCTATCAGATTGTGGCAAAGGCTGGTGACCGTTTCTGCTCATTGTGATGAATTGGTATAAGAAGGCTTACCGTACCTGAAAGGATGGAAAAATAATGATAATAAGGAAAATCTAAAATAGACAATGGTTGATATTTGAAGACTATTTTCAACTATATGGCGGTTTCTGAACAGATGTTTTATATTCTTTTACTTTTTTTTCTCTTTGAGAAAGAATAGTCCTTTTAATCTAAAATACCGGTAATCAATATAAAATGTCAGTTTCAGTGCTTTTGTTCCAGTGGTGTAATCTTATAACCTAGTTATATCTTAATCTATTCATACCAAACCCTACTTTTCAGAAGTATGATTTCGATCCTAATCTTTCACTATTCTTGTTGTATCAATGTGTCTCTATTATTAGGAAAGTACAGTGGACACTTTTGTACACATACAACAAGTGGGCATGTTTACACAGGGCATATATATGTGGCAGTATCATCAACAAAGTAGACAATAGTACTAAATATCAGTAGAATCATAGTGCATGGCTAAGTAGAGATGCAAAAAATACTCTCACTACCACTACACTACGTTACTATTACTATAAAATCAATACTGGACTGTCTAATTCTAATACTATCTCTTATAATTTGATTTTAAAGTGAGGCATTGATAGAAAGGTACTGCTATCTATTCAGGAAGGCCTTTGACTAGCTATTTATAATTTTTTGTTTTATAGTTGTGTATATTTATATTCATTTTCAATGACATGTCGTATGTTTATGTTTATGCTGTGAGCGCCTTAGACTTAGAGCACCTTTGTGGATTTGTGCGCTATATAAATTGATTATTACTTACTTATTACTATTTCTATCTGAGACACCAACTGCATAGCTATCCAAAACATTGGCTTGAAAAGTATTTTAAGGAAGTGAAAGTAAAGGCAAAGTTTGGCAACAACACAACAAATAAAAAAAACAACAGATGTTGGTTATTATAATTAAATCATAAAATGGATTGAAAACAATAGAGTATTATTATGTCTCACAGCCCCCAGATACCATACTCTCTTAAATATGTCAAAGACCACAGTGCGTCCACTTTCTTCAAAACAAATTATCTTATCTAGGCCCTTCTCTAGTCTACTAATCCAATCCCATGATCTGATCTGAAAAACAAAATGGGGAAAGCTTCTCTTCTATTCTATGACTATGCTATGACTATATGAAGGAAAAACTCATAAATGTTCTTTACATAATTTAACAGACGCTCTCTAAGCTACTCAGACAAACGTCGTCTAATTCAATATGTCTTTACATGAAAGAATCAATTCATACTTATAATTGGAATGTATTCAAAAACACATCATCATTTACATTTAAAGTTAAAGAGCTGTCCGCTGTGAGTGTGAGAAATTGTGTGTAAACAATGTCTTCTTTCGTCTTCTCATTGCAATATGTGACCAGAACCAAACTTGAAACCAAACCTATAATTCCAGTGCAATCAACTTGTGATATTAGTTTATATTTATAATATAATTAAACAAAAAATAACGAATAGATTATCTACTTTAATTTAATGTAGAAAAATAACCCATAGGAATAAAAAATATAACACATAATAAATGGTCCCAATAAGGGGGAAGTAATGCTAATTCACATTTCCAAGAAATTCGATGACACTGACCTTCTGAACTTTTGTTCGTTATAAAACGTGAGACGTGAGTTACTTGACTTTCAGGTGAGGGTACGAATGATTTCATCAGGTTTTAATCAGACCTTGTATCGTAAGCTATTTCATTGGAATCGTTCTACGTAAACTTAAAAATCGTTTGTCCAAATTCTAGAGTTTGTATTTGTATCATTGGCATTGGTTCCCGATCCCACCAAAAATAGTTTGTTTGGTCTTACTAAGTTAAAACTAAGTTACTCACTTTTCTGTTTCACAGTCACAGTGTCTCCTCACTCTCACAGCCAGTTCAAGTTCAGTAGGCAGTAGTGTAGATTGTGGTCAGTCAGTGTCTATATATTCCTCTATACAGTGCAACTTCTGGATAATGACACCCCTGAATAACGACAACTGACAACCCCTGGATAGCGACATTGACCGACTCACTGACCTCTGGTCACCGGTCCCGATTTTTTTGCTATGTAGATCTATATTATTAGTAATAATAATAAAAAACCAAAATAGCGACATATATTTTTAGTAAAACCCCTGTTTAGCGACATCGATATAGTGATAATCGGCAGTTGACACCAACATTTGATACCAAAAAAAGCAAAATGGGCAACCTCGTTTCCGACCAGCATTATATTATCTCGTACTTTTCTTAGCCAATAAAAATGCTTATATTATCGGTTGAGATGTCCTACCCGAGCCTACTCATGGCCAACGACGTCGCTTTGTTACCGACCAATGAGAACAAGTGTTTAACTACCAATGAAATCGCTTTTTATCGCCCCCTTTTTGAAAACCTCGGAATAATGACACCTCTGAATAACGACATAATTTTTCTGTCCCGGGTGATGTCGTTATCCGGAAGTTGCACTGTATTTTGTTAGGTAAATATAAACCACAGCTGGTTTATTGTGATTATTGTTGTCGTTGGGACATTTGAAATTGAAATCTATTCCTGCTTTGTTTTTATATTTATCATTATAGCACTGGAGTCTGGAGCCCTCAAAGTCAAAAGCGTTCGTCACCTGCCCGCGTTCACTTTTCGTTTTTTAGTCAATTTCCATAATTAAATGTTTCTTCGCACAAATCAAAGAGTCAGAGAGGACGACAAGGCCATTCTGCGCATCGATTATCTGTTTATAAACGTTTTCCTATGACCCAGGGCAAAAGAGTTTCACTTTTCGGAAGTGAAATTAGACCAAGTCGAAGGTGAAACCAGACCAGGTTTGGAGGTGGGTCACATGATTTGGCGGAGTTACCACGTTGAGATGTGCTAGGGCGCTGTTTTGATACGTTACGTCTAGATCAAAAGTTAAAGATTCACTGAAGTCAAACGGGGGTAAGATTGGACGTTTTTTAAAGGTTTTACAGGGTGATCATGGGGCGAGACATATTTTGTCAAATGTTTCGTTGCGCATTCACAACAACTTTTAACAATAATAGTGTGCAACTTTTATGACCGCGCTAAAAAACTTGGCACCAAAACATGCGCGATCATAAAATGAATATTGAAAAAGAAATGGGGTGAACTCGCAAAAAAGTGAAATGAACGCAATGTGAAAACTCAACAGACACTTTTAAAATGCTTTTAAAAAATCTATTTTCAAACAAATGGCCATTATTTGCATCTCAAAGCGAAAGCACAAATACTACAGTGTACGAATATGTGACCGTTGGATGATTCCAACCAAATATGAACACAAGGTGGCTCCGGTGGTGTATAATATTTTACATTATTATTTTGTTATTATATTTCAGTGTGATAATATGATTATGTCATGCAATGAGTATGACGAGAGGTTTGGTGTATTTTGACCGGTTATGTAAAGCGTTTTGAGGTCTCAATGGAAGGTGCTTTATAAATATGAAAGCTATTATTTTTATCATTCCACAGAACAGCAACATGTCTTCAAAAACCGAAACAATGAATGCACCATGCAAGGGCAGTGGTGACGTCAAAGAAAAGCCTAAATTGAGACCCTGTTGTGCATGTCCAGAAACCAAGAAGGCCCGAGATACATGGTATTGTATATTAATTTTGACAAATATTAGAAATTTAGCTTGAAGTCAAATTATGCTGGGCAACTTCAATCACTTGTTGTGACAATTCACATGGCGTCCGTTTGGCACTTGCCTGAATTTTTCCTGGTGACTGAATACACAAACCTTTTTGTGCTCTCTTTTTTACACTATTTTGGCAATAGATAATGTGAGAATTATTACCATTGTGGTGAATGTAAAAAGGAAAGAAACACCAGCATTTTCCTTCGTTATTGTTATGATCAGTTCAATTTGAATTGCCCTCCAATGGCTTGTAGTGTTTTCGTTGAATTTTGTGATAGTTAAATTTTATTTGTTCGAATTTGCTGAGAGGGAGAAAAAATGTTAAAGTGATCAGGTTTGAAATGAGGAAAAACTGATGCAAGGGTAATTGCTTCAAGAGATGATAAATTAACTGAAAAGGATCAAGCATTCATTTACATTCTGAGAAATTTTTTATGCATTAAATAGTTTGACGAGGGATATTTTATTGACTTTGAAATTATCGTTATGATTCTTTGCGAGATTAATTTTGCATCTTTTCAAGTGTTTATGTGATCTTACAGTTTACCCTCACTGATTTCATACATTTATATCTTTCCAACCGTTTTACTATTTAATAATTCTAAATGTGTAAAATATAATTTTGGCACTTATCATAAATGAGGAAGGTGATGATGGTGCCCACCAAGGAATGATAGATTCGAGTCTTAAAAGAGCTTTTTTTATTGTAAGTTTATAAAACAGTACAATCAGAGCCTGTTTGTTTTTCTTCCACAGCGTAATTGAAAACGGAGAAGAGAACTGCAGTGACTTGATAGAGAAACACAAGAAGTGTATGAGAGATTTAGGTTTTAATATCTAGAAGGTAAGGAATATTTTTTAAAATAAAAAATTATCAACAATGTTTAGCTCAAGAGACATTTGGAGTGGTGTTTTTTATAACAAAACCTCAATAATATTGATAAATGTTTGGCACCACTTACTTGTAGCTCTTTAGTAACTTTGAATCCATAATGTTTGAGAGAAAAATACCCAATCATACAGAATTGATTTGATCTACTAATACCTAATAATGATAATAATAAATGGCATTTATATAGCGCTTATCCCGATCATCACCATGCTCTAAGCGCTTTACAGTAGCACATTTACCCCGGGTAAACAACGGAACACTCAATACGCCACATGCTGCCTGTTAGGCGCCTGTAGTCCGAATCAAAATTTTGGTTGTCTACTTAGACTGGCACAGTTTGGCCCCCTTCAAACTTGCAAAATGCTACATCTCTGATTTTGAAAATTTAGTAATTGCTTACTTTTAGAATTTCTTCATTTGACAACAATGGATCATGTACATTGTATGTGGGAAGCCATGTTATTAATCATGGTTACCTGCCCAACTTTGGTTGCTAGGTATATGTCCGATCACACTCTGAAAGCAGTATGGCTACTTTTGTGTCTCATTTTATCTTCTATTGCCTCTGCTAGGGTAATAAAGAATTTTTATAAGGAGACGGGTGTGACTTCAACAAATGTGCTGAATATATGTGTGTTTCAAAGACAACAAGCAGCAGTTTTGTATGTGCTTTTATTAGCCTTGTTTTGTTGCCACAATATGATTTCTATAAATATGCTGCGTAATATTTCAAACCAAAAATAATATTGTTTCAAACGAAAAACAAATTAACTATAACAACATTGTTTTTATTACCCTTTCTCAGCTAACACACGGAAACAAGATTTATTTTTTTGTTTTTTTGTCACTCAAAAGTTGTTTTTTTTTTGCCTTTTAAGCTGTTTTTAAAATATTTTTGGTGGGTTTAGCATTTATAACCCTGACATTTTACCTTTTGTCTAATAATGCTATAAAATCATGGACATTTTTAAAGAGCAATGAGTGTGCATCAAATTTTGCCACAAACTCTAAAAAAACCCCTGCAATATAGACTTTCAATGTGATGAAAATTGCTAAACAAAACCAATAATGATGGTGTGGATGTCAGTATTGTCATGACAATGCAACCGAACTGCTCATAAAGTTCTTCTTAGAGTACAATAATACCATACTCCAAATATAATAACAGTTACAGTTCATCCCCCTTATTCCCCAGACTTGGCACCTTGTGACCATTTCTTGCTGTCAAAACATTAAAACATCACTAAAAGGGCAGCACTTTCATAAGGGATCCATGGTATTACCCAAGCCTAAACACCTATTAATTGTTTTGTTTATTCAGAAGGGGAGTACAACAAGTGATTCAATGAGGAATTATATTTCTAATCCACAATTTTGAGATGTCATATCATTCTTGCTGTTTTGGTTTTTAGAAATTATTGTAGCTTGTATTATTCCTTTTTGTATGATAATTTGTCTATGCCTAGTACAGTATTCTACATAAAAATAAAGTGATGAGTAGTTTCAAAAATATATTGCGGAACAAAATAGACGTTTTGTATTACAGTTTTGGAGCTGTGCCTATGCGCCTGTTTTGTATTTTATCCCCATTTCAGCATTACCCCCACCCCCCTTGTATATTATTTCCATGGAATTCTATATTTTGCTTAATTTTCTTGTCTTTTTTTTCTTCTTTTTCAGTCATCATCAGTTGCAAGTGTGCATGGAGAACGAATGAATGAGAATGAAAAAAAAGAGCCAAGAGAATCTAGTTTGAGTTTTAATCTGTTCATGATATTGAATATCTAT
>JARFNW010208633.1:0-15738 GCA_031763155.1 Dirona albolineata
ATAGATGGGGGGGGGGGGGACTAATTAATCAAGGGAATTTTTAAAAAAAGCAGATGTTGAAGGGTGTATGCATACACCCACAATTGTTATTTTTATATGATACAATAAACGACTATGTCAGGGCGCTTGTATGTATGTAGGTGCCTGAGAGTTTTTCAGGGATATGCGTGATGCTGGCCCCTCCCTCCACATTGCCATATTGTTACATAAAATAGAGGAATGAGGGCTGCCAGACGCTAAAATCCAAAAATGAGGTACGCAAAAAAGGTGAAAATGGTGCAGCTCCAGGTGTAAAACAAATAACAATACAAAGAACGTTTCGGGTCTCCCCTTCATTAGTATTGTTATTTGTTGTTATTTGTTTTACACCTGGAGCTACGCCATTTTCACTTTTTTGCATTACATAATATAGGGGTGACGTCACAACTCTGGACCTGTGCCCAGCATGGACTTTTGCAATGACCAACATATTATCTATTCTCAACACTACGACCTATCTTAATTGTAATAATAGGAAGTCACGAAAAGCTGCCGCGTTCAAACCGATGGTAACCTTTATGACAAAATACTCTTTTCCCCCCTCTCAAATCCCTAAAATCGAGTATACAGAAGGAGTTGTCTGTTAACTTACTAACTTAATCCTCTTGGTGCCATGGGGCACATAAGGCTTCTATAAGGGGTTTCCATTGCAGTCGGCTGGCCGCTTTTTTTTGCTGATAGTCTCCCATGTTAGGCCTGCTTCCAGGAGCTCCTTCCCCGGTTAAACCGATCACTATTAACTTGCTGAATACATCATCATTCATTGACCATAATATTCCCTGTCCAAAATGCAGGGTGGGCTATTCATTTTCACATATATTTTTACATAAAGTTTTCAAGCGTCTTATCCAAGGACACAACGCCTGTAACTTAGTTCAATGTCATACGTGAGTGTTAATTCACCCAGAGACTAAACATAGGCTACCCAATGTCGCTTTACTCGTTGACAGTTTCAGCACGAGTACCACTCGTCCACTCACTAGCACTCACTGCTGACTCCCACAGATTGACACACTGTGTGTATTTCTTGCGTATATCAAGTAGGGAGAAAGGAGGAAGGAGAGCCATAAACAGGGAAAGTGTGTGTGTGTGTGTGTGTGTGTGTGTGGGGGGGGGGGGGGGGGTCTTCAACAGAAAATGTACAGTTTGGACCAAGAAAGCTGAGGGGCACATCCCCTCCCCCCCTTTTCCCATTTTAAAGCGATGGGGCGGTCATAATCTCACGAACCTCTCTCTAACGCGCGTTGATGTAATATTCTAATTAATAACTTTATGCCCTTTACTCTGCCCCACGCGTGATCCTACGACTTATGGAAAGAGGTCCGGGCAGATCGTATTAATTTTTTTTTCATGATTAGCCACCCCAGCATCTGGTGAGCGATTAATTTTTTCTAAATATATTCTGTTCAAGGGTAGTAGTTACACGTGGTGAAACCAAGAGCGAAATCATACAAAGTACTTGTCCAAATTTGATTCGTTGCTATAAATAGTAAAATTGAAATTGTTTTCTTATTATCTTCATTTTAAAACAAAAGCGATAAAAATGCTGGGTATCCATGATGGAGTTCAATTTATGGGATTAATGCTGTTGTCATGAAATACTCTGGTCTGAAAGCCTGATAATTTTCATCTTTTGTTCTATTTTTAATCGATTAACATGTGCAATCATTGCTTGACACGTTATGATTGAACCGGATGTTGTTGTAAAGGTCATCAAAAAAGAGTGAAATGCTAGAGAAGCCGGTGGTGGAAATTTGAGTCGACTGCCTATTTCACTGGAAAACTCTTCTTTATATTTTTTTTAAGTGTCAGAGGCGCTTGCCTATTACAATTTGCAATGGCAAAGAGTCTGGTTTTACTGGCATTATGCATGCTTGCGCTTCTGCCATTGGCATTCACTGAGGATGAAGACATCGACGTGGAAGTAGTGAAGAACGGTGGGTTTCTTGAAATTTCTTCTTCTTTACTCTTTTTTGGTCTTGATTCTTGATTCTTACTATTAGTACTATTCTTAGTCTTAGTCTGCTAAATGTTCTTCTATACTATAATAATACAAAAATTATCTTGCCAACTTGAACTGCATTGCTTCATTCACTCATTGCACTGCAGTCGCAGTTTGTTGTTACCATGGCCATGAAACAAACGGTAACTCTACTCTCTTCTACTTCTACTCCTAGTCTATTTTCTATAGTAAATATAAACAATTTTTTTTGTCAACTGAACTGAACAAATGAAAGGAAAGTGAAAGGGGGAATTTCTGGTTCTAATTGAGTTTATTGAGTCAAGACTAGATATCTCTAGTCTCTTCTACTTCTAGTGAGAAGGAAATGGGGTTTCCTTTCTTCTACTTCACTTCTACTTTCCTTTAGTTCTACTTTTTTAGTTTTAGACTGATTAGTAAGTAATACAGTAGAAATAGAGAGTGCAACTTCTGGATAACGATACCCCTGATGAATAACGACAACCCCTGGCCTGGATAGTGACATTGACCTCTGGTCCCGATTTTTATGCTAATAATATATATATTATTAGTAATGAAAACCCCAAAATAGCGACATACATTTGAGTAAAACCCCTGTTTAGCGACATCGATATATAATAGCGATAACCGGCAGTTGACACCAACATTTGATACAAAAAATCTAGCGAAATAGGCAGCCTCCTTTCCGACCAGCATTATCTCGTACTCTTAGCCAATAAAAACGCTTAATTTTCCGTCCAATGAGATGTCCTACTCGAGCCTACTCATATCCAACGACGTTGCATCGTTATATATTCACAGGTCTCACCACGCCCCCTTTTTCCACCATCTTGAAAGCCTCGGAATAACGACAAAATTTTCCGGTCCCGGGCGATGTCGTTATCCGGAAGTTGCACTGTATTAGGCTAGACTCGATCGTTGATAGTCTGTGTAGCCCTCCCACTTTCCGTTTTTTAGTTAATTTTTAGAATTAGATATTTCTGTGCACAAACCAAAGAGTCAGAGCAGATGACGAGGCTGTTCTGCGCATTGAAAATCTGTTTATATAACAAATTTCCTACAAACCCTGGGCAAAAGAATTCCACTTTTGTTTGTTATCTGTAACCATAAAATTAAACTTAAACAGTGTAGGAACCAGCTCTGTGTCTGGCTGAGATCAGTGTATAAGTATAAGGCAGAAGGCATCAATGCGCAGACCCAGGTAAAACGCATCCAGGTTAAGTGCAAGTCTGTGCCCTACTAGTACACATGGCCTGATACACAGCTGGAAAATCTATGGATCAAAATATTAAGGCAAGCAGGGGATCAGCCCACTGTGCCAATAAACCTTGTTTGGTTCTAGAAGCAATACACTGTTCAATATTACTATTATATCTATATATGGACCAGACAACATGATATTGTAGCCTCAGGTGTTCACCAGACAGCTATAGAAACTTTTACCAAAGAGGCAAAGTGAAACTAGACCAGGTCGAAAGTGAAACCAGGCCGGGTTTGGAGGTGGGTCATATGATTTTGCTGAGTTACCACGTAGGGTTGCGCTGGGGCGTTATTTCGATTCATTACTTTTAAATCAAAACTTGATTCACTCAAGTCAGACGGATTAAGATTGGTTGTTTTTTTCTAAGTTTTACAGGGTGACCACTAGGTGAAACATATTTTGTTGATTGTTTTGTTGCGCGTTCATAACATCTTTTAACAACAATAGTGTTCAACTTTTATGGCCGTGCACAAAAACACACACAAAATCATATAAATTAATATGAATAAAAAAGGCAATGTGAAATGAACGCGATGTGAAACCTTAACAGGCACTTTTAAAATGCTTTAAAAACATATTTAAAAACATCTGCATATATTTGTATCACAAAACGAAAGCACACACATACTACAGTTTACGAATATGTGTCCTTGGCCCTGGTCATGATGATCATGTGACGGTGGGATGATTCCAATTAAATATGGACGTGAGGGGGGCACCGGTGCTATAGAGATTGTAAAATACTGTGAAGATTTCTCTAGTGCCAAAACACTCATCATGATGAAAAATTAAAACAAAGGAAAATTGTGACTAATTTACTGTATTTTTATTTTATTTTCAGAAGGGGATGACGTGGTACTGAATGCTGAGGGATTTGAAATCAGAGATAATGTTGTCGTGTTGGGCAATGACAATTTTGATGATGCTGTTGAAAAGTACCCGATTCTCCTGGTTGAATTTTATGCACCATGGTGAGTAAATTGAGTATAGAGAAGTTAAAAACTTGCATGGTGTTGCACAATTTTAGACACTATATTTTACTTGTCAGTAATAAAACACACAACCAAGTGAATAATAATTGTATCACATCCTCATGACTTCACCAACTGCTAAAGGTGGAAATTTATACATGACCCCACTGTTGTAAACTATTGAACTCTTTGAATAGCTAGTCATTATTATTTAATCAAAAGTATAAGTTATCCCTGTGATTCTGTATGAAAAATGAAGCAAAAATTTGATCCTTGTGTTCTTTCGTTGTTTCGTTTTGTTCTTGCATTTAACATGTCTTTCAGTCAGTCCTTTGATTCCAATCACTTGTAGATTACACTGTAAGTAGTAGTAACTTGCTGGCTGTATTCAAATTTATCTATAAAAATGGGTCCATAAGAATAACAATAGCCATATTTATGGTATTAATGACTTTGGGTTTTTTAAAAATTTAGAGAGGCAGTGTGGTCCGATACCTAATCCATTGTTAAACTTTCTTATCTACTTGTTTGTCCCAATGTACCATATATACATGCCCAGTTTGTTAACAAGTAGATCACACTGTCTACTAAATTTATATTTGTAAATAGATTATTCATCTTCGACTTGTCGAAATAAACCATGTCATAGTTTTGGCACATGTGGAGTTATTGGTATAAAGTTGTTAAAACTTTCTTTTCCTCTTCATAAGATTGGAGGAAAATGTTTTTATGCTGTGCAATAATGTTCCATGATATTTGCAACTGCAAAGAAACAAAAGCAGGGAACAACAATTATTAGAATAAAGTGGTGATGGTTGGGTCATGTAGCAAGTAGGAACATAAGTACACTATCAAAAACTGGATAGCCGATAGGAAAAGAAAGAGGGGTTGGTTGAAGAAAACGTTGGAAAAAAAATGTTAAAATAGGGGCAGGCCCAATATGGGAGACCATCACAGCTCTTAAACAGCTGGCCAACAGCAGAAGAGGTCTTGAATTTATGCCCCATGTGCCACGAGTAAGAAGAGGATTATAAGTAAGTATGTATGGCTGTATTCTTTCTGCCTGGTTTGATTGAATGCAATCTATTTTTCTTTTTGTATAGGTGCGGCCATTGTAAGCAGTTAGCTCCTGAATACTCAGCAGCATCAGAAGTCTTGAGTCAAAATGATCCTCCTGTGATTTTGGCGAGTGTAGATGCCACTGTTCATTCTGATCTGGGGCAAAGGTTTGTTATATTGGATTTTATCAGAGCTACCACACTCTGTGGTATCAGAACTCTTTTTTTATCTCTAGAATTTGTGTTATAATGCATTGAATACTGGTTATTATCACCTTTGGTATATTAGTTTTAATACAAAAGATGAAGAACAAGCTTGAATAAATCATCACCTCCACAAACAAGTATGATCTCAGTTTTCAGTGTTGAGGTACACTATCAGTATGTATGGTTCATCAATCTAGTTAGCACATGTTATGTCATCATCAGTCAGGTCCAATTATGGTTATATATTTCATGAACTTTATTTTAGTGGCAGATGAGGGTTGGGAGATGTCAGGTTAGAAATAAGGTATGGAACAAAATATCGGAGTAGATATTGTTTTTTCTTTGATCAAATTATCTTCTTCAAATTATCATTTCTGGTAAAATTTTAAAATCATCGTTGAACAATTGATGTGGGAATATGCTTTTACTTAGTACTATAATATAATCTACCTTGCCTGGTTTTCAAATTTGTTTTTGTACTTGAAAGTGGCTCACTTCTATGCTACTTACTTAACATTGATTATTGACGGAGTAGTCATTCACACCTGCATTCTCTCCTGACAGATTTGATGTTGGTGGATATCCAACCTTGCGATTCTTTAAAAATGGCAAGAGTCATGAGTATGAAGGCCCAAGACAGAAAGATGGTAAGGTACCGATATCTATAATTTTTTTAATGTTTGGCTTTACTTTGATTCATTCTTAGCCAATTTTCCAAGATTAAAAATCCTTGCTGAATGATGCAAACTCTGTTACTATTTAAATTATTTCCATTTCAGGCAATTTGGATTTTTTTTTTTTATCCCTGTCTTAATCCTTCCTTTGAAAGTTTGATGGGACCTGGAAAGGTTCTCATTGCCTTTGTTGATTTTATAGTTTGTGAAATGATGATTAAAATGTGTACATATGTTATGTTGACGATAACATCAAAATTGTCCAGTCACTTGATCATAAAATGTCGTATTGCAAAATATATTGACAGAACTATGTTTGAATCGAGTACGCCCCCTGGTAAAATTTGAATACTTGATGATCAATTATAATCATACATTGCATATAAAACAAGGTTTAGAATAATAATGAAAACTCTTGTACTCATCTAAAGGTATTGTTGAGTACATGAAAAAGATTGCTGATCCATCCTGGGCACCTGAACCTGAAGCTGTGGTCACCCTGACCAAAGAAAACTTTAAAGATCTTACAGACAATGAAGAACTCATGTTGGTTGAGTTCTATGCCCCTTGGTAGGTTTTCATATGCTTGTGGTTTTAATATGTATGAGTAAACTGTGGATAAGGGCAGCAACAAAAATTAATTTGGACTTTACAAAATTAAAATCTTGAAGGGGAGACTCTCTACTCTCAGACAAACACTTTGCCATATTTTGGCTTCACTGCAATATCTTTTTGTGTTTTATTCTTTCACATGTGTCCAAATTAAAAATTTTGAGGTGAGGTGGAATATTTTATTTTTTAAAACTTATTTTGAAGTCTTGGATACAAACTTTTTTTAAACTATATATTACAGAAACGAGTGGTTTGATTTCTCTTTTACTTTTCATAAAATACTGTCCTTAATTGAGTTTTTTAAATAACATTTACTGTAGATTGTTGTCAAGAGCTAGCAAAGCTGTTTCACATCTTTAGAAGAATAGAAGGAAAACTCCAGGAACTTATGAAATATTTATGTTTTGGGTAATAATTTCATTTTCGTCCAATTTTTACAAAGGTGTGGCCACTGCAAGAGACTGGCTCCAATTTATGAGAAAGCAGCCAAACAGCTTAAAACAGAAGACCCACCTATCATTCTGGGCAAATTGGATGCCACAGAGGAGAAGGACATTGCCAGTCAATTTGGTATCTCCGGCTATCCAACCATGAAGATCTTCAAGAAGGGAAAATCTATTGATTATAAGGGAGAGAGGAATAGTGAATATGGTAAGGTAGCAATGGAAGGGTTAAAAAAAAAAAACACAAGAGAAAAGTTTTTAAAGAAAATGACATTAAAAAAAAATCCAATGTTATATTTGATGATAAACATCTGTAAAAATAGAGAGGATTTCTAGATGTTTAATTAGTGAATATAGACACTATTGGAACATTGGTGAATGGGTATGGAAAATTACATTGTTACATTTTAATATTTTAAGGGGTAAAATGTTAGAAACATGCTTTGATTTGTCTGAAAGTAGAAAGAATATAGACGGCCTTGTTAACAATAACAGACAAGCACATACGTCAGATAATGAGTAGACTAGTATTGATTATGTAAGGAGTCTATGCAAGAGATATATGAATATATGATGTAAAAGAAAACAGTTTCTTTACTTACTTGCACTTGTAAATATTGAACATGCGACAGATTACTTGAAGATTACTTTAAGATTTATTGAAAACAACACTTTTGAGAAATCTTTGAATGACCGCCTTCACAAATTTGTCTTTATGTTCTCTCTATCCAGACTTTATTTCATACATGCTGAAACAGAAAGGGGATGGAGCCAAAAAAATAGATTCTTTGAAAGACCTGAAGAAGTTCTTCAACGATGATGATGTTACAATTGTAGGGTTCTTCAGCTCTCCAGATGATCTTCTTGTTCAACCTTACAAGGATGTTGGTGAGTGCTAAAAGTCTAAGGACAATTAAGGACACCCTTACTTTGTCAGGTTGGATTGTGTGTAGTAGAGCTGTAACTTATAGAAGTTTAAACAAATTAAAAGGATGAAATTATTGAAACCACACAGAAAAATAAATTAAATTTGTTTGCTATTTGGATTTGTGGTTATATTATATCCAGTGATAATCCAGATTGATTTTTTAACATTATGAATAGTCAGACGAGATGAGTAAGATGAACCAGTTGCTTGTATAAAAATAATGTATTAGCTTGTCATTTGTACATTTTCCTGGATATTGTGGGTGTTACCACGCAGTGCATTGTTTCTTGAAAGTTTTTGCATTGAGATTTTAGGAAATATATGTCGTAAGGATTGGGTCATTTTCTGTTGTTTCAGTAAATCAGATAAAGAACATCAATTGGATCATCTATTTTTCTTACTAGCTTTTTGAAAATTTGTTAGATCATGTTAAAGATAATAAGTCTTCTAGGCTGTTTCATCGCACAGCAAATACAGAGAGATGAAAATGTAACCTTGTTTTACCTATGGAATGAATGCTAAGGTGATTACAAAATTATACATGTTCCCTATCAAAAACATTTCACGTTTTAAACCCTTACTATTTAATAATTACTTTGTAATTCTACTGGTCTATATAGACACGCTGATTTAAATTATTATTTTTTTCCCCCCTGTTGTGGGGTCTCAAATAAAGAACCTCCACTAGATGAATTAATAGCGTGTATGAATATTTCTTTCTCCAGCTGACGAAATGCGTGAAGAATATACTTTTGGTATCACATATGATCAAGCTACCCGCAAAGCCTACAAAGTCAATGATGGCTCTGTAGTCATCTTTCATGCCGAACGATTTTACACCAAGTATGAACCCAAATGGCGTGTGTTGGAAATCAAGGTATAGTTTGATACAATGTGGACTTTATAGAATGAATACTGTTTGACATTATTTCATGTTATTTTCTCACCCATATAAAACCTTTTTTTTTTACTTGCGACATGCACACATTGCGAAAGTTTTCAATGGGTTGTCTTCGTCAATATAATAAAAGATACAGGCCCTCAGACTTCATATCATTTATCTTGCTGCAGGCCCTTTCATTCAATTTCCTTCTTACATCCATGGGGAGAGCAGACTGTAAAGCGCATCGTACTGATGATATCTTTCTCTGCCTGTAGATGGATGACTATTATTCATACCCGAGTCAAGTGAGCAAAAACTGTGTAAAGAGTCTTTTCGAATGGCCCAACATGTGTTGCTTTGTCAGGATTAAACACAGGATCTCACGATCTTGAGTCCATCTACCGAGCCACTAACACCACATTTCAATTCACATTGAATCAAATGCATATTATGTAAAGACAAGGAAAAAATTAAAATTAATGGCCTTCTAATTTTTTACATACTGACTCAAGAACACTTTTTTGCCTGCTAGAAATATCTACCTATGTCCTCACTTTAACTCTTCTTTTACCCAAAATACTAGTAATTAATTAAAATTTTAAAGATTAATTTTTTGACTTCATCTTTTAAAAAAAAATGTTTACAGGCTGATTCGAGTGCTGATGATGTCAAGTCTTTCATTAAGAAGCATAACGTTCCCTTGGTTGGTCACTATGGAACTGCCACGAGCACGTCGAAGCGATATGACAGCCGTCGTCCATTATGTATGGTCTTCTATTCTGTGGATTTTGGTTTTGAACACAGAGGAGGTGAGAATTTTGTTTTTAATCTCTCTCATGTGAAAGAGTGGATGCTTGTATTAATTAGTTAGTGAGATGGAAATGTTGAGTTAAGTAAGGCCATCTGGTATGTTGTGGGTTCATGCCAAGTGCTTGGTGATCAATTGCAGGTTCTACTATACTTCTGGATAAAACATTTAAAATCAAAATTTTCCTCTCTCTCTGGAAAATGTCCCTGGAAGAGGATGGGCTATGTCAGGCTTGAATTTTGCCCAAGGCACACTCTCATGTGCACTGATGTGCTTTTGCAGTTATGAAAATCAATGATGTAAAGTTTGTGATTCTGTAACTGTACAGGGATACAGACTGTAAACCCATCTTTATCTTTTATCTTCAATGAAAGCAGAACAAATCGTTTCAACAATCAAGTCTTGTTATGTGCATTGGTATTCAAAGAAGTTTAATCAAGGTCTTTGGACTACTGTTTACAATGCTATACCTCTCCATTTTAAGTATAAAAATAAGAAAGCATTGCCTCATCAGACACTTATCTTGGGTGTTATGGTGTTACATTTCAAACCATTTTTATTTTTTAAACTTGTTTTTCAGCAACCCAGCTGTGGAGGAACAAGATCGCAGCCATCGCCAAGCAATACCCATCTATCACCTTTGCCGTGGCAGATGACGAGGAGCAGAGCTCGTTGTTAAAGGATTTTGGTTTGGATGATTCTGGAGAGGATATGAACATTGGGCTGTACGGAGCTGACAAGAGGAAGTACGGGATGGAGCTCATGGACGAATTTGACAGCGATCACATTAAGGAATTTTTGGACAGCTACAAAAATGGTAAAAATATCCTACTAGGGCTGAGCCATCATATTATATTGATTCTAGTTTTTGGTTGGTTGCGAATAGAAATGTGAATTTTTATAGGTGAATCATGGGAAGAGAATGACAGCAACTATACAGTGTTTTAGATGGAGTTTTCCCACCCCGTACACACAGACTTAATATTTGTGTTAATGATTCAGAGTTTTGTTTTCATTGGAATGCTACAATTTCAAAAAATTTTGACTGTGTATAAAGGCTGCTCTAGAGGCTGTTCCAGCCTTCTTTTGCCTTGTTTTGATATCTGTGCCCACTCCTCCAACTCCTTTGTTATCAATATTGCTCTCTCGATATTTAAAGGGGGTGATTTCACTAATGTTCCTCTTTATTCTCTCCTCAGGCAAACTGAAACCGATCATCAAGTCTCAAATCGCCCCCAAGAAGCAAGGCCCTGTTGTAACTGTGGTTGGAAATACTTTTGAGAAAATTGTGTTGGACGAGACCAAAGACGTCCTCATTGAAATGTACGCTCCATGGTGTGGCCACTGCAAAAGCCTGGAACCAATTTATGCATCGTTGGCCAAGAAACTCAAGTCTGAGAAAAATCTTGTCATAGCCAAAATAGATGCCACAGCCAATGACACACCTGACAATTTCAGCGCGTCTGGTTTCCCCACCATTTACTTTGCACCAGCGTCCTCAAGTGGCAAAAAGAATCCCATGAAGTACGATGGTGGACGGGACGTAGAGGGCTTTGAAAAATATTTGAGAGAAAACGCAGAAGTTTCTTTTGGTAAAAAGGGTAAAGATGAGCTGTGATTTAAAAAAAAATTTTTTTTAAATGCTAAGAGGGTTGCAATATGTTAGTTTTATGTTACATTATTGTTTGTTCTCACCATGACTAATTATTGCCATTATGTACTCGTTACCGCAAGGAATTCCATATCACCAAACTTGCTGCCTTTGATTTGCTCACGGCATTTGATTCTTTTTCATCAGTTAAGGATGAGGTTACAGTATTCCTTCTCTCTCCCCCCTTCCCCCCTCCCCTCCCCCAAATGCCAATTTGATACAAAATGTTTTTTGGTTCCAAATGTTATAGCACAACATGAAATGTATTATTGTAATCAGTCACAGGGGTGATTTCATCAAGTCTTGAATGGTTGCGCTGTTGAATTTGATTTATGGACGAGCCATATGTTTGTTAGGCTATGTCAGTTAGATGTGTATGGTTGTGTGGGGGTGTCTACGCAGTTGTACATGTTGATTGACATGTTAATTATACACTTCAGTTATGTATGAGTGGATTTGTGTAGAAAACAGGGTATACCTCTTTGGGTAGCGGTTTGAAAGGATAATTGTATGTTTCATTTTCATTTCTTTTTATACATTTTACTGTAAAATTTATTTCATGTATAAATATGTTCTTGTTGCGTTGTTATTTTTTCTGTTTTTCTTTTTTTAATCGTTATTATGGTCTTTGCTAACGGTGTTTACATTATCCTGTAGCCTGTATCTAACAGTACAAAAGTTAAAAATTAAATATAGATGTCAAATGAGTTTGTTTCCCATTTTCATTTAATATGAAAATACCTAAATAGATATTCCCATCTCTGATGATGATGGTGACTTAACTTTGATTGCAGCTGCTCTCTGGATGATACATCACTTAAATTGTGGCATACACGGGGAAATGTTGGGATTAATGGTGATTGTTTTGATCTGTACATATTATATAGTTCAAGGTGCTACAACAAATGCTGTGATTGATGAAAACAAGATAAAAATGTTCAGTTCGCATCAAACTATTTTATTAGCTGAGGTTTGGCCAGACAATGAATTTTCTTTTAGTGAGATTGAATGTAAGAGGAAAAAATGTGAAATTGAATGTTCTGTGTGCCAAAGGAAAAATTGAAAGTAAAAGCATATGTAATATAATATTTAAACAGAAACATGGTTATGGACGCCAGTGAAGCATATTCCTTTCCCGCTCATTTTTGTTTGTTTGTACGTTTCTGCATCAGGAACCAGTGAAGCTGGTTTTCCACGTCTTGAGTTTTTAGATCCTTTCCTCTTTACAGAGGTCTTTTAACATCATCCCCACTTTAATGTAAGTTTTTTAACTTTAACAAAGAAAACAAACCAATCCCTTAAACTTCAACAAGAAACATTGTGAATCAGACCCTTGTGGTAGAAAATTGTATTTCGCGCATGCACACCTTGCATAATCAGCTTGGGTGTTTACTGTTTTGGTCATGGTACTTACTTGACCTTGGAAATAACGCATTTTGTGTTTGCAGTATTCATGACTGTCAATTCTAAGGTAGAAGAACTTACAGTTCTATTTGTGTACTTAAGTTTTCAGATGAGGTTATTTGTTTATATGGACATATTCATATATATGGACAATACTTCCGGGGTATCTTCCGTCTTTGTCTTCATTATGTTATCAGCATTATAGTTGTAGTTGTAGCTACAGTTGTATGTCATTTTATCATAATCACAATTGTCCCTGTATGTTAATTTACTTTGGATGTCAGATCAAGTGGGTGTTGGGTGAATTTGATGAGTTTTTATTTAGAATATAAAATATATATTTTCAAATCTCAAGTTTTTTTGTTTTATTTTGATTTTTTTAATGATGAAAAAGATGAATGTGAATAACTGATATTAAAGAATGACTGACTGCCAAGACGCAACTTATTAAGTTTGTCCTCCATTCCAATTCATACTGCCCAGCGGACTTTGGATGTAAGTGAAAAACCTGATTGCTAAAAGGTTCAAATCCATGGGAAAATGTCCCAACCATTGGACTTAGTGAAATAGCTGGTACTTTTAATGATCTAGAATATCAGATATTCAGATCATCGATCCACTGTGATAATTTACACACCATGGCCTTGTCACCTGTGGTTATGTTATTCGTGCAGCTTATGAAAAAACAAACTGCAAATAGTTGGGTCATAATATAAAAAAAAGAAACCTCAAAATTAATTTTGAGTAATCCCATTTGCAGAGTATGTGAGTGGTAGAGGATATGACAAACAACTGAACACAGTATTGTTTTTCTCCCATTTATCGACTTTAGATCGCAATCAGTACATGTATAAGAATTTGGCTTAAAGTTGTAATGAGAACAACCGTATTGCACGGCAACTTCCCTTTCTGCCAGTAACCAGCTATGACACTGTACAATGTCTTTTTTTATCGTTCCATCTTGTGGGTCTACAGAGAACAAGATCACCAAAGGCAGCAATTAATGATAGATGACTCATTTATGGAACTTAAATCGTAATATTCCTCTAACAAACAAGGATACAATAGGTATTGGTAAATAAAGAAAGAGAAGCAATATCACAGTACGTAAGGCTACAATACGTGAAAGCTGCTTGCTTGGGTTTTCCATTTCCTTGAGATGGGTCTACTGTGAATAAAAAGTACCGTGCCAAACAAACTTTCCAATGGTGAATAAGGGATCTCATGACTTTTTTTCGGTACTTCCCGAATAGTAAGGTCAAGTTGCTGGGGAAAATCTTCTGACGATCTTGTCCTATTCTGACAAATCAATTCCCTGCATTCCATGATTATGATTGTCAGGTGCCCTTAGTACTCGTATACTATCATGGTTAGCATTGAGTCCAAGTTCCCAATATAGAAAAGAACTCTCCCACCAACATCCCCACAGACAATGTTACGAACAGGGAAGTAATGTTAATGTTAAGAAAACAACATGAATAACATCTGTAGAATCAGTATATTTTATTGGCATTGTCATACAATATGCAACATTTTTTCTCATAACAATAATTTTTCAATAACAACATAAAAATCAGCAAGGCCTTCATATTTGTATTCGTATGCACTTGAGTGAGTGCAAGTGTGAATTTGTGTCAGTGCGTGCGTGCATGTGTATGCCAGTAATATATAGAGTGGAAGAAAAAGCTCATCCTCAACTTTGAAGAATTGTAGCCACATATTATAGACTCTACCAATTATTTTTGGAAATCTTGAACGTATCAAAAATGCTACCTTGTTAGCATCTATGATTAATAAAAATTGTTTTTAATAATTTTGCAAGGAATATTATTAGTATTAGAGCAATCACTTCCATGATGGTAAAGAAACAAAAGATCTTGATAATAAGTTTTTGCCAAGGTCTGAAATCTCTGCTGTACAGTTTACGACCAGAAAAGTAAAAAATAATATTTTAAAGTCTTTTATTCTAAGACGTAAGGTTGAAGTGTTAACAGTTGATAGCTAGATAAAAAAAAATAATACAAAAAATAAGAGTTTAATGCTTGACTCTTTTACATTCAATTTTTTTATATTTTCACATGATACGCCACATCATTTGTATTTCTTAACACATTTGAACAAAATTACAAACTATTCAATTTTGGTACGCATCAAGATTGCTTCAGATCAAAATATTATAGTTTTAGTTTGAGAAAAAAAAAGTCCTTGAGGTCCAACCTACATGTTTTCTTCCTCTCAATATATTATCATGCTGAAGTGTTTTTGTTTGTTTGTTTGTTATCAGTTCCCTGTAATACTGTGATTAAACAGTTTAGGGCCAGCTCTGGGTTTGGCCCAGAACAGTTTACACAACAAGGCAATAATGTGTTGACCCAGACCAAATTTATCCAGACCAGATAAGTGTAAGTTGGTGTTTGGCCACTTACTCATGGCCCGATACAGAGATAGAAATTCTATGGGTCAAGATCTTTAATTCAAGAAGGGGATCAGCCCATTTGTTTGGTGCACAAAGCGACCCACAGTTCCATATTACTCCTATCTGGACCAGATAACATAATATATTGTAGCCTAAGGATTTAACCCATCAGCTATAGGCCTACAAACTGGGGGAATTTTACCTTTGAGGCAAGTGGAAGTGTTTTACGTGAGCAAAATGAGATCAAGTTTATAATTTATCACACTAAAATTCTCGTTTCAAAATTCATTATTATTTCTCCATGACTAACAAGATTTTATTTTACATCATCATCATTATCATCACCATTCTCTCTCTCTCTCTCTCTCTCTCTCTCTCTCTCTCTCTCTCGCTCTCTCTCTC
>JARFNW010208743.1:0-15737 GCA_031763155.1 Dirona albolineata
CGCGATGGACGTCTCGATAGTGTAGTGCCAGAACGCGGCCAAATACTACATGCAACAATACTCAACTGAGTCATAGCCCTTCAATGCGAGCGTAGGAGGTGGGTCAAAATTTACTCATGGTCACAAGTGGTACGTGTACTCTAGGGGAATTTGGAAACTACTATTTGAGAATGTGATCAGTATCTACAATAAAAGTCCTGCCTTTGATGAAAGATTAGTTTACCTGGAAAATCACAAGGCTGAAGCTTGTGATATTTGTCCTCATACTTTGACTTTGCTCTAGTTATCTCTTTCATCCATTTCTGCAATTCAATAAAGGCTTCATCATGCGATTGGGATATAGTCTCTGTGGAATAAATAATTTTCATGTTATACTTATAAAGCATTTTCTGCTTAATTGGTAAAAATCCACCACTTTCATTGTTGAAGCGGATGAATGTCAGACCAAAAACATACAAACTTTCACTGATTATCATAGAGAGCCAAAATGGATGGGAAGGACACCACTTTGTGATACGGTTCCTGTCCTATAGTTCCACGAGCCTATAATTATCATTACTCTGATGCTGATGCTTACACTTACAATAGCCCATAATTTATTAAATAATCAGACTTTTCTCTTGTGACAACTAATAACACTAAAAACGGACAGACAGTGTCACTAATCTTGATCTACAATAGTCTGGGTCTTGACAGAACATGAAAGTTTAGAAAGTTATTTATATTTTCCAAAACAATGGCCATAGTAAACCTGGCAATTTCTGGAGTAGAGTTCTACCAGTACCAGTACTAGATAGTTCTACCACTGAGTGGCCGCTATCAAAGGGTGACGATTCTCCCACAGTTTGTTCATGGAAGAAGAAGAAAAATAAAATTAATTGAGTTGAGTCGATTTAGATTATTATACTTTATTTTTGAAGGTGAGACTTAAATGATCCAAGGCTCCCAGTAGCAGTTATGTCATGTGTGTGTGTGTGTGTGTGTGTGTGTGTGTGAGTAAACAAAAGGGGGGGGGGAGGAGGAGTTGGAGAAGCTTTTAAAATTAGATTTAGACTAAAATCTATAATTACAAATATAATATAAAACTGAACCACCCAGTCTCAGCAAAAATTTTTTTTATCAAAAGTAAAAAAAGGAGCTTTAACTTTAACTGTCTGATCAAATCTATAATAATCTATGGCCATTATAATTAACAATAATAATAATGTTTGTTTGTTATCTTTCCCTTTAGTACCGTAATTAAACAGTGTAGGTGTAGGGACCAGCTCTTTTTCTGGCCGAGGACAGTGTACAAGGCAGAAGGCATCGATGCGCAGACCCAGGTAAAACATATCCAGGTTAAGTGCACGTCTGTGCCGCACTTGTACACAATATGGCCTGATACAAAGCTGGAAAATCTATCTATGGATCAAGATTTTTAAAGCAAGCAGGGGATCAGCCCACTGTGCAATAATAATAATAAAATAATAATAATAATAGTAATAATAATAATAGTAATAGAGACTGGAGTGGAGACTCCATAACATTATTATTATTTATTATTTTTAATTTTATAGTACATAGACTAGACTCTAGATCTATATATCTAGTACTAGGTCTAGTAGATCTAAAAATAAAAATGGACATATGGAAAAACAATTACAAAGTAAGGCAAGGGGTACAACAACTACTACTACGACAGCAGCTCAGAGCTTTCAGCTTAGAAGGGTACTTACTTTAAATTTTACTTTCACCTTCGCCTTCAACTTTATTATAAAATAGATTATTAGACCTAGCTATAAATTATTTTTTCATGATTCGGATTTATAATTTATCATTCTTTGACTTTGAAAACGAAAGTTTGAGTTGAGTTCGAGAAAATACCTTTAATATGGCTATTCCTCCGTCTCCTTCTTCCACAGCGACCTAAAGACCTCATTTCGTCATTGCAAACGGCCCTATTGATATTACTGAAGCCTAAAGTTAAAGGCCCTAGTCTATAGATAAAAACACAGTTCAACAAAACCAAAACATATTTTGTAAAGTTGAAATATTATATTATTGTTGATCTCGTTTACCCGGCCTGAGATAGATAGAGTTATAGAGTCACGAGGTAGTCCAAACAGTTTAGTTTAGTAAGTGAAATGAAAAATTCACAATTCGTTCAATAGTTTGATAATGATGATTCAAATGAAAAAGTTGGGTCAAACAGAAGATCACCGCTTGGCACCGAGTAAGTTGGTATTATTCCTCATAACCTAAAGAAACAAATAATAATAAAAAAGTGAAATGATCTTCAATTAGATGAAAGCATTGGCTCAAAAGATGAAGAACTTCTTTTTTTAAAAATTGCCACATATTAGCAAATAGCAGATGACGCGTTTACTCACATTTCTAATACAAATCATGCATAATGCGTTATATTATAGCTACCATTTAAAAAGCAAATATTTATAAACTCACCATTTCGAATAGTAGTAGAACAACCCCTATTTCTCTCTCTTGACCACCCTTCTCTTCTAATTGTCACATCACCTACACCCCCCCCCCCCCACACACATCCAAATAATCTAAAAAGTGAAATGATCTTCAATTAGATGAAAGCATTGGCTCAAAAGATGAAAAAGAATAACCCTTAGCTGATGCGTTTACTCACATTTCTAATACAAATCATGCGTAATGCATTATATTATAGCCGCCATTTAAAAAGCAAATATTTATGACATTCAAGTCAGAGTTGACAATGAATGAAGATCATAAGCTGACCTCATCATTTCGAATAGTAGTAGAACCACCCCTATTTCGCACTCTTGACCACCCTTCTCTTCTAATTTTCATTACCTACCCCCCCCCCCCCCCACACATATACCCTTTCAGGATTTGACCCCCCCCCCCCCTTTCCCACCCACCCACCTTGATATCTTATTTTCTTTAGATTCCACCATCACTCTTTTCGTTTCTCAGTCATTTCTGTCATCGCACCTGCTTGAGATTACCTTACCTGTTTGTGTTTTATTTTCTGTGTTTGTCACCTGACGGAGGAGAGAATCGCTCTTTGTTCTGTTACTTGTTTTTACGCTTGGTCTATACCATTTTCCTCCCTTGCATACCTCTTATTCGGACTTTTAGCTTGAGGCAGTGCGGTGGTAAAATGAGCATGTTCACTTCTTTTTTTTGCGTGAAGCCTATCATCGGGGAGACGATGTATTGATGTAACCATAGGCGCGCTTGAGATTTTACAAATAATATTATAGTATTTACTGATTTAAAAAAAAGAAAATCAATTTATTGAAAGGAGAAGTTATACAATTCCTGTCCAGTTACTCTATGTGTCATAAAGTGACATCATCTAGTTCGTAAATATGTGACAGGGTGACGTGAGGCATATTGACGTATCCATTCATTCACAGTTTGAATATTTAAAACACATCAGGCATAATATCAAATAGTTAGTTCGCATTCTGGAACATTTTATCAGGATTTGTATTTGTAAGAAAAGTGATTGCAATGGAAAAAATGTTCCCGCTCGAATTGAATGGCGGTGAATGTTTTCTTTTATCTGGCACACGAGAGTTCTCACGAAATCTCTGACAGAAGCGCGAAATTGCGATGAATTCAAAACCGATGAATCGAAACAAAAACATTGCTTGCTTGCTGATTGAGATATTTTTATGGGTCTGTGACTGAGATATTCAGACGAAAGTAAACACCAAATTTAAAAGGTTTGACGTAATTAGATTTGTGTCTAATTAATTTTATCTCATTTAGATTTAGACGCTTGATGAATGGTATGAGTTTGTGTGTGTGTGTGTACAAGTTGAGCGTCATCTTCAATTTCAACTTCAACTTTCAACTCCCAAATAAAACAAAAACTTGGCCCACCCACCAATCCACCAACTGAAGACTGAAGACGTGTTTGTTTGTTTTTTAACGGAACCGCACACAACAGATTTGGGTGGATGGCAATGCTTCAAAAAAGCACTGAGTATAATCCAATCCACTGTCAAGTTGTTCTATTTATTTTACAAATTGATGGTGATGTTATTTGTTGACGTGTTATAATTATAAAGTTTTAGGTTTCACTTTCAGGACGTTTGTCTTGGACTTGGCCTTGGTTTTTGAGTCTTTGGACTAATACTAATACTAATACTAACTTCTCTTCTAGTTCTAGACTGTTCACTGTACTAGTACTGTTGTTACTGTTACTGTTAGTTTAGGCCTTAGAAGACTTTCTTTAAACTGAGACTTGAAAAAATTGTTCCACACACTGCTCTGCTGGTACTGACTGGTGGCAGTGTGTTCGTGGTGGTGGTAGTGTGTTCGTGGTGGTGGTAGGGGTAGTCTACTGTACTGTCTAGATTAGTAGTAGTGACAGTGTTAGTGAGCTGTAGTAGTGACAGTGTGGATGGTTAAAGGTAAATGTTAGTCTAGTATTTGTTTAGTTATTATTAGTATTGACATTGTTCATCATTTTAACAGTGTATACTAAACTAATAATGTTAATAAATAATACTATTACTATTATATTATATAACTATTTACAACGGTTAACCTATTTTGAGTTTCTAAAGTCAAAGTTCATTCACTATACTACTATTATATATATAGCCATAGGCCTATCTATATATTATTTTAATTTTATATTATAATTATAACACTACTTTACTTACTACTAACTTTACAATTAAAAAGCTTCATCATGTTGTAGGTACACATGTGGCAGTCAATTCCACTTCACTTCCACACATCGCTACATCAACATCACTCCTTGTATTCTATCACTATCAGTATCAGCTGTTTTGTTTTTTAAAATTTGAATACAATTAAAATTAATAAAAATTTGTACTTGGTTGTTGTACTTGCACATGTACTTTGGTACCTATGACTATGACTCATGACTATTTTTATGATATTAATATTGTTCTGTGTGAATGATATGACTGCCACTATGTTGGAGTTTTAACTGAACTTTTCGGTAACCACACAACAAGGCCACAGGGCTAACTACAAAGACAGATCTTGCAATATATTGGGTACCCACTTATAATTTTATAACAATTATAAAGTAAAAGAACCTTGGGTCCTGTGGTTACCAGAAGTACCTAAACCCGTGTTCAACTATCTATATAATATATATATATATATTATAATATATAATATATATATATTCTAAACTACTATTAGTTAGTAGTACTAGGTGCCAAAAGTCAAAGCACCTTATTTAATGCTGGTAGTAGTAGAGACAGATTTAATTCTTATCCTGAAACTTGTCTTTTGATTCTTCTGTCATCATATTATAGCAGACCACAAAATAACATTTATAAATTGTCTACCATGAATAATTTTATAAAGATCTATTAATATTATGAATTATATAATATAACAATATTATTAATACACACAGAGATGCATCCACTGCACAAAATAAGCCTATGTGCAATATTTTTTGTATTTGACAACTGACACCTCACCCTTGGAGTAAAAATAACAATGGCTCTATTCATGATTTAATCATTTTTCAATTCATTGTTTATTATTATAATTATTAATAGGAAGATGAGAAAATCGTCTTTGAGTCGGCTTTCTGTGTCAGGAGCACCGCTGAGAGTGATTTCTGAGAATCAAGATGGCCGAGGATCGAGGTCATCATCCTCAAGAGAAAGACACTCATCTCTTGGAGGCAGGAAACAAGGTGCTATGGGGCATGGGTCGCAGAGCAACAAATCAAACTACAATAGCACTGCCAGGACTTCTTTCAGTGGTACTAGATTCTCAACCAGTGCAAAAGCGAAAAGGTATGGCGGAATGAGTGCTTACCCACCAAGTTTTAGGGGGGGGGGGTGTGCTGGCTTTATGGACCAAAGTAATACACAGACATCTCCACCTAAGTGCATGGTTGTCGGGAGACCAAAAAAACTGTGCACTTAGACGAAGATGAAAACGGCGGCCAGGGTATGCGGGGTTGTGACATATTTATGGTCACTTATAAAGAGCATGTCAGCATCAGCTAACTGATCAATAAATCTGCCTTCCAATCATTGTCGAGTCATCATCTTTTTAAAAAGAATCAATTCCACCCTCGCAATGGGCAGTACCGTTCCTTTGAAGAGCTAAACAATGAAACAAACATAAGATCCTTAAAAAACGGTCATTACAAATGTCTCATCCCTATTCTCTATAGAAGGCAGTCGTGTGTGTCTCATTTTGCAATAATTTCCCGACCGAGTGTTATGTAAGAGTCTGTTTAGCAAACCTGGAACAATGCGACAGGTAAAACAATCCCTTACACACAAATTGAAGGGCTGTGATTTAATGCAACGTGACTGGCTGATGCTTTGGAATTTGCAATGTGTGTAAAAATTTGTATCAAGAGCATTGAGATGGTTTTCAGGGAAATAAGAATGGATTTATTTTTTTTTATTCAGACGAGGCATTAGACGATAAAAGTATAATAGCCTGCTACTGTATGAAAATTTATGTTTTCAGCATTTCTGTGATCTATTAAAATTAAAACATCGCCAGCTGCCAGCCATGCCTCTGGTTCTCTTTAATTTGCCCAACAATGACATTTGAGTGTACAGTCATAATTTCACTACTAGTATTGATTTTATATATTGTATTCACAGTATGGTTTCATCATCAAGTCGTGCCAGTGGAATCGGTGTTCGAGGTAGGACAGACATACCCAAGGATCCTCGTCCCATCTCCGACAAACGCTATGTGCAAAGATTGATCAAGAGGTTGATTGAGGTAACTGTTTTAGACTCACTTGTTCGATCCAGCAATCATTGCTGTTGCTTTCTTTGGATTCAATTCAACAGTCTATTTTTGATGGGGCTGTTAATAACAATCCTATGCAAATTAGAAAATGCTTTTTATTCCAAGACTGGCATTGTTATGGCCAGAGACATATTTTCATGACATTAGAATTATGATATCAAATAAAGGGATCTGAAAAAGGATCTAGACTCCCCAACATTCAGATAATCTTTTATTTTAAATATTTCTTTTTTTCTCAACTCTAAGTGAACAATAGCTATCTAATTACTATACTATGAAAGTTCTTTATTGACAGAATCCCAAATACAACCAGATATTTTGACAGTTCTCTATGTTTTCCTTTTTCCGTCTAGTTTCTGGTCACCAACAATTACCCTCATGCCACATCAGAGAAGCTGCTCCAGGCACCATCAAGTAAAGATTTCTTCAAAATATTTGAGGTATGATTATACTAGCAAATAGTTGTTCTTGTACGACCATGTCAAATGAATAAGAGTACATAAATAGATGAATTATTAAAAACATTAAGAGGCAAGTATGCCACAATAGGATTTGTAAATCTTTATTTTGAAAGAAAATTGAAAACTATCATTTGTATAAGCTTGTAAACACTTCTGTCCATTATATTTTTCAATAACCTGTTGATTTTAATAAATGCAGCACCTACATAGAGAGCAACAATACAAACTGTGTGAAAATAGTCTGATGATGGAATAAAAAAGATAAAGATATTCTGATGTACTTGTCCTTTCAGAGAAAAATAATGAGTCATATACACACGGAACACATCATTTTTGGAACCTAAATTTTGTTTTATTTTATCATTTAAAACTTTTATTTTTATTCTTTATCGCAGTTCACTTATAGCCAGTTAAGTCCTGGATACAAGATGGGCGTCAAGATGGAAGAAGAAGTACCAAAGATTCTGAAAATGAACGGCTACCCTTTCACCATATCCAAGATGCACTTGTTCTCTGTTGGGAGTCCCCATGTCTGGCCAAATATGTGCGCAGCCCTTATTTGGATGGTCGACCTGATCCAGGTGAGTGCGGGTTTCAACATACATTATTGGTTGACCTAGCTCCTCTACCATTCAAAAAAATGATGATGTCATTCTGTATGGTCAAGACTAACTTACATTGAAACAAAATTACCATTCATTTACATATGAATTGGGCATATTCACCATCACCATGTTCACAGTTCTTTATCTATTGTGACAAGGAAAACATTCCATACGATTACATGCTGCCCCAGCAGCAAATCACCGCTAGCATCATAATTATAGTCAATATGATTCGCTGCTGATAGTCTAGTTGGTGAGCAATCAAAGCGATTAAGTGCCCTACTCACAGTGCCAGTAACTTGACCACTTGTAAGGATAATGGTGCAGCTTTGAATAAAGAATGGGCCTGGAGTTGAAGGTAAAATATGATATGTTACTTTTTCCCCCAGTCTCTAATAGTCTTGAAGTTTAAGATATATGTACTGCCAGCTTTTTTCCTCCTCTGCCAAAATGACCTGCCCTTCCATTTTTACACTCATGACTTTTTAAATGATTTTGTTTTTCTCTTGTTAGTTGCATGCACCATTTATTAGTCTTGTATTTTATTTAAGCATTGGCAGTAGCAACGAAGTTGCATCAAATGTCATGCATGAGCATCTACTTATCATGCAAATACTGGGGTATTTTAAAAAGTGTTTTCTTTATTTCCCCAGGCAGCAAACAGCATTGTGGATGATGTTGGGATTGATGCTATCATGTTTCATGACGATGCCGCAGAGGATGTGCCAGAGGAGAAGGTTTGAAAAAATTATTCTTTATCTATTTGGTTGTCAGTGTTAGTGATTAATACAACATAACATATATGCTCTTGTACTTCCAAATTATTTTGGGTGACTTAAGACACTAATCATCATGACGTACACAAATAGTAACATTTATTTGTTGTTGCAGGAAAATTGTCTTTAAAAAAATGTAATTTATATAATGAATAATAAGAAAGCCGCTGATTTTCAATTTGTTTCCTTTCGGCAGCTCCGTTTTGACTATTCTGAGAAGACATATAAAGCTTTCATGGAAGGGAGTGACACTTTTGAAGCAGATGACGCAGAGTTGGAAATGCTTCTAAGTATGTACATTACATACACCTTGTCATTATTAGTAACATTTTTAATACATATTCCGGAAAGAAGAAAATCTCAAGTGTTTATGTCTCTACAAGTTCCTATAATAAATGCTACGCAAAATATCTGATACAGTCCGCTGATCAAATTTAATCTCACAACTGTCTCTCTGGCTCTGTTATTTATCTATACAAACTACGGAGAGCACTGTATTTTTTTCATAGATCGAGAAACTTAAAACTGTATGAAGGGTTTTAATTGGCATTGAAGCTGAAACTGGAAGACACACCTTGTTGATAGTGTTAATTTTTTTGTGCAGTCCTTGTGGTTACTTTACTTTTTATATCAGCAGCAAAGTACTTTGCATAACTTTGAAAATAATTGTCAGAATGGTGAATTTCTTGCCCTTCTATGTTAACTGTATTCTTGTCTCGTTCTGCTTCAGAGCTAAAATACCAGGGTGGAAATGTTGAAGACATTATGGAGGAGAACGGGAAACTGGAACAAGACTTACAAATCCTGGAACAGAAGGAGGTAGATTGACAGATATTATTAGTAGATGACTCTTTATTCAACACTAATTTTCTTGGTCTCCTTTTACTTTTTGCATGTCTCTTTTCTTTCTCTTTCTTGCCTTCTCCAGGAATTAACATGCCTAGGCATGATTATATGTTTGGTGGAAAGAAGTATGATGCGGTGAAGACCATGAAAATCTTATTATTAGAAGTTAAAACAATTTTAAATTACCTTGGGCAGTTTTCACATTAAAAAAAAGTTTAGTATACAACACCCCTCACACAGCCTTTCCTTACTTTGCAATGCATTTTTAATTTTAATGCACCAATCGTGTTGAACTGATATTCTAAAACTATATGTTTTTTCTTCTCTGACAGGAGCGCCTTTTGAACTTGCAAGAAAAAATCAACATGGAGAGACAAGACCTCCTCAAGTTCCAGAACTACACAGCTAATTTAGAACACTACAAACGGTCTCTGGTCACAAAACTAAAGACTTTAGAAGATGACTGTGCCCTGTTACGTGAGTTGCATGCAACTAGTCAATATATATATATATTTTTAATTACTGAAGAATACTGTCTGCCGTTATTGTTATTGTTGCTTGGCTCTATAAATTAAATAAACAGTCTGCACAAGAGCTTAAAATTGTGTTGGTGGCCGAGTAGTAAGGCTACTTGACTCGAGATGAGGCTGAAGCTACTGATGTTGTTTCCTTGGGGATGTCTCTTTACACATTTTTTCCTCACTTGACTCTGGTGCAAATGAGAACTCGGCTACAGGCAGGGAAAGATATTGTCAGTATGTTAGTATGACAAGCCTAACAGACTGGTCTTCTGTATGCTCCCCATGGGAGTTGAGAAGGATATTGAATAACACGGCCTGCTGGGGGAATAAATGATGTCAAGTCTATGAGCCTGTACAGGTACGGGGATACAGACTATAAATCAATCTTTATAAAGTATGTTTCATGTATTGTAATTAGTTTGATAATGCTGATTTGAGTAAAACGATAGCATTCATCATGGAAGCAGGACTTTAGGCATAGTCAAGTTATGAAATGACCAAGTTGATGAATGTCCCACCATTTGTATTGAATTGAATTTACCAGGTTCAGATCCAACGAGAGAAGCTCTGAGTTGTTTTTCAGCATGACATAATACTTTGCCTAGCTCACTTTATAATAAGCCTGGTATTTTAACCGTTACCAATCCGGTATAAAAGCATGAGTTAATCTTTTTTCTTTACTAGAAACGGAACTGCAGAGCGATAAACAAAATCTTGACAAAGTTCTGGAGATTTACGAGAACCAAGAGATTACACCGGTCGACATGGAGAGAATGAAGGAGGAACGTGAACAGCTGAAGCGTCAAGTCAAGCAGTTGGAACAACAGGAAGAATCCATTGATGGAGACATTTTTAAAGTCAATATGGACACAGCCAAGGCCTCTGAAAAGGTATGGAATATTTAAACTGATCTTTTTTTTTGTTTTTTGTCTGCTTTTTCGATTTTCCCAAATAATGAACTTTTTGTGTCTTGCTCGTCATTTTTGTAATGGAAAAACATTAACAACACATGCAAAGGAACGAAAAGCAAGCAGTGAAAGGCATTCATTTATATTACGCATCTGCCATTGATCCGAGGTGAAGTATTAAAAGATAATTTACAAGTTTTTAAGAAAGTACCTGTTTAAACAACACAAGAGTTTTTCTCATATGAGCATTTTGTAGGTTTTGTTGAAAAGTTTGTTCGGGTTTTTTTAGAGCAATAATTTAGAGTTTGGAGACCTGTTTATTATATATGATACACAACACTACCCTCAGGCGGAAACAGCCAACTTTGTTGTAATGTCTGGTATCCTGGTTTATCAAGCATCGAAACCCGAAGAAGAGATCTATGATAAGCAATATCGCTGGGCAGGAAAAATTGTGCTTTATACATTTAAATCAGCTGTTTTCCTTATGGGTTGTTTTACATAATTTCCTTTTCTCCTCAGGCTGCAGCAGAGGTAGCGGCCTATAACCGGCTGGCAGCTGATTTGAAGCTGATCCCTTCGTCTGCAGAGAATGCAAACGGTCAAGACTATGCTCTGGTCAACAAGCACAATGCCAACATCCCCCAAACGTTTGAACACGTTATTAAGGTACATTGGTTTTGTAGTTATGTATTGGAACCTTGGAAGTCCAATCAACCAAATTGTTTTAATTTATTTTATTTTTGAATGTCAAGTCGTATATATATATCAAAGATCAGCTTTTTATTTATAATTTTTCTTTTTTTAAACCTGTTATTATTTATTTATTCATGAAATGATATGTAGTTTACGAATTGTCATAAATTGTCTTGGAATAGATGTTAAATCATTCTACCTACGTCTAGAATGCTACACTAGTAGATTATTAGTGGAGGAAGTAGGAGATTGATTTGATTGTGAAAGTGAATGCTAATACGTTTGTTGTTATTATTTTTTTCCCAGCCAAAACTGATGCAAATAAAGAAACAGTGCACTGAGGAGATCAGGAAAAAAAACAAGCAAAAGTATCAACAGACTTACCAGCTGGAGCAAGTATGACATTTGGAAACATTTATTATTTCCCTGTTTGAGTTTATAGTATTAGATTAAAATCATTGAACTGATTGGTTGTACACTTGAAAGTGGTGAAACTGAATTCAATGTGATAAGAAATTTTTCTCAGATTTAGATTAAATCTTTTTTTTTTTTTCCTTCTTATTTAGATACTACTACTTTTTGCAAAACACTAACATAGGCTATATTATCTTGACCCCAAAATGTTTAATATACCTCCCTACAATATTTGCTCCCTCTGTTGTAAGCAGCATTTGTCCTTGTCTACAAAATGTTATTCACGCCTAACAGGCAGCATGTGGCGTATTAAGTGTTCAGTGTTCTGTTGCTTACCCGGGGTAAATGTGGTACTGTAAAGCGCTTAGAGCATGATGATGATCGTAGATAAATGCTAGATAAATGCCATTTATTATTATTATTATATATATATATATGTTTAGTTCCCTTATGTAAAAATCAGCTATGGTCCCAACCCTTGCCATCGTATGTAGTTTGCTTTTCGAAAAATGAATTCATGTTGGATGAGAAATGGATTTTGGTTTAAATAATGGTTACATACTGTCCAGATCCATACACAGTCAGTTGATGGGAACTGAGCCAATCTTCTTAGATGAAGACAAATGTATTTCTATTGGGATTTTCTTTTTCTGCAGGGCGATTGCAATTAACTTAAAATTTTTAGTAATTACAACTGAATTTTGATTTCACTACATTCAACTCTGCAGACAGCGTGTGTCAAAGATTGAAGTAAATTGAAGCAGCCATTGTAAAATGGGAATGATTGAAAAACAACCACTGAAAATTGGGTTCTTCGAAGAAATGAAAAAGTAAAAAATGATGGGGGAAATTGCTAACGCTTGCTCAATAAAATGTCATCTCACTTTTTCATTCCAGTTTATTACCTTAGCATATGATATCAAAGTATGCATGAAAAACTACATCAAAGTAAAAGTGATGGATTTAAGCGATGTCCTCAATATGTTTTCCAAGCAAACGTAAACATTCACGCACTTGTTTGTGAATACGGTTGAAAGGAAAACATAGCACATCGTTTAAATTTATCACATTGATGAAGAATTGAAATTTTGCCTGGACTTCATCTGAAGAATATTCTCATCTAGCGGGGATCAAACTCAGTACATTCTGCCTCTGCGGCGGAACACAAACTGGGAGACCACTGCGCCCTCTGCTATGTGATTTATGGAGGGTACAATTTTTTTTGGGGAATTTAGAAAAGCCTGTTTTATTTCTCCTTGGAAAATACTTAAACGAAATAGAACAAAAAATTTGCAACGGTTTTGACTTTGATAACTTTATAAAGGTCTCTCTTGTTCTGCTCATTAAAACTATTTTCAAAATTTTTTACAGCTTCAAGAGAATGTCAATGAAATGAAAGAAAATCTGAAGCAGAAAAAAGTGGAATTGGTCCGTCTTGAAGCTGATGTGGATTCTTTGAAACAGGTAAAAAAGTGAATATGGTGGTGGTAGATTTTGTAATTTTCTTAAATTAATAAACTAGTCATAGAGAACTATCGTATATATTCCAGCAACAAACATTTAAATATTTTTAAATTGGACTTTTAGAAAAATAAGTTTTATAATCTCAAAAACCGCAGCTTGCTGCACAGGTCAGATTTGATGCAGAGAGTGGTTGTGTTTTGAATGTGTTAACTGTTAGGTCAGTATTAGATGTAGATTTGTCATCATCAAAGTGATATCTGAAGCATGAAGAAAACAAAGTTGTATAAACTAAACCCCATTCATTATTATTATTATTATTATATTTCACTGCAGAAATGTACAAGTTAGCTGTGAATGTTGAAAATACCAATCCCTGATCTTATACTATGTAAGATATTAGTTACTGTATTATATGATCATGACTCAGAATTATTTTTGCAGTCCTGCAGAATATACCCTAAAGACCATAATATGTCCTTGTGGATAAAATAACGGCAATTTTATTTTTTACATTCTTGAAATAAGTATTTAATCCTGACAAAATGAATTCATGTTTGTCCTCCATCATAATTTCAGTCGTCGGTACAAGAGAACAGATCACACACATCTGAAAAGAGTCGCCTCGAAGACATCCGTACAGAGTATGAGTCCCAGATCAAAGGGATGGACGATTTGAAATTACAATCGCAAGCTGAGTGTCAGGCAGCTCAAAAAGAGTAAGTCCCAAATAATTTTATACTACTGCTATACTCGATAGGGCTTATTCAGAAGCTAGTGTTGGTCAGAAATCTTTTTATTTGTCATAGTCATAGGGCCTACTTTTAATTTTCTTTACTAATATTGATAATCCTACCTTTCTGATCAGTCGTTTTTGATCATTTAAAGAAAATTGTTAACAAAATTTGTATAAATTGTGTCTATATTCTGAATGTCCCTACAATACACATACAGGCTCATACTCACAGTCACAGACTTTATATCATTTACCCCCTGGCCTGGCAGGCCTTTTAAAGTTGAATTTTTAAAGAATGATAATAGTAATAATATTAATAATGATAATAATAATATTAATAATGATAATAATAATATTAATAATGATAATAATAATATTAATGATGATGATAATAATAGGTAATAAGTATCCTAAAGACAATGTGTCCTTATGGATAATATAAATGTAATATTTAATGTGATGTAATAATATGATATTTTTACAAACCAAAAAATAAGTCTAGCTTCTTTTGAAAATTTCAAGGGAATCACATTCTCTCCAAATTCTGGCAAGTTGTTCTAAACGGTTGGGCCAAAAGAAGAAAAAGATATATCGCCAAATTTAGTTTTTGCTTTTGGCACTACCCATTTTATTAGGTCTTTTGATTTAATTTTTTTAAATATTTTTTTAAATATATTATTATATATGCATTTTTTTATCATGTTAATTTTTGTATTAATCAGATTGGAAAATAAAAAATCAGAAAGAGACCGGAAGATTCAAGAGCTTGAGCATGAGAAGGTTAAAGTTCACCAGGAGGTTGAGACCCACAAAGAGACATTGCGGGTAAGAATGAGACATGTGCAGGTCCACGATCTGCTAGTTTGGATCAAAATCGAGTGTTATGAGGATGGAAATATTTTGTTTTGTTTTGCCGTTTATTGAATCATAGTTTTGAAAAATAGTGACCAGTATTTCTTCATACATAATTCTGGCAAGTAGACATGACAATTCCTACTTTGGTTACACAAGGATGAGTGAGATGATGACATTTTGTCTAGTGGTATTTGCCCGACTTGTCTCATGCGGTCATTAGTTATGATTGTCACACAGAGCTGATTTTATTCCGCTCCTAGTTTGATAAAGAGTTAAAAGAGTGGCGATTTTTTTGTGACAATGTTTTGTGAAAGTTCCGACTTGAGAGAGAAAAAAACAAGAAAAAAACAACTTAATCAATGTGTGATGCAGTTGATTTGTATATTTTACATGGTTTAATGGTTCTTGTCTTGTGTATTTGTTTTCAGGCTCAGTTGACAGAGTATGTGAAGTACTTGAGGAGGGTGGACAGGGATATGGACGTGCGGCTGGCCACTGCTCAGAAGGACAGTGACCGAAGGACAGCCTGGATAGAAGATAAAAGAGCACAGTTTGCAAAGCTTCAACTCAAACAGATGGATTAAGATCTCCACTCGTTCAAAAAATCATGTGTTCTCAATCTCTGTCTACTCTCTCTCTCTCTCTCTCTCTCTCTCTCTCTCTCTCTCTCTCTCTCTCTCTCTCTCTCTCTCTCTCTCT
>JARFNW010208854.1:0-15733 GCA_031763155.1 Dirona albolineata
ATGATGATGATGATGATGATGATGATGATGATGATGATGATGATGATGATGATGATGATGGTGGTGGTGGTAGTGGTAAGCATTGGCTTATGATGATGATAATGATAATAATAATGATGATAATAAAAATGATGATAGTAATAATAATAATGATAATGATAATGATAATACTTAGCACTTCTATAGCGAGTTAGCTTAACTGGGTTATGCTCAATGCGCTTAACAATAAAGAGTGATTTTTTTTCCTGAAAAACTTTCTCAGATCTATTTCTATATTTTATTCACTATACTATGTGTAAGATAGATACGAACAGATTGCATTTTAAAAAAATCTGAAAACAGATAGCAGATCTAGGGCTAAAAATAAGCTAAAGAGTTGGAGAGATGAAAGAATTAATTTATTTACTGCAAGGCTTCAAACCTGCAACACTAGTATGTTACCAGATGTGTAGTCTCCCTTCAACCTCCTGAGCCACTCGATAACTCACAGTAACTGCTATGCGTTTCTTTGCTATTAAAAATCCTTTTGATTTTTTAATATTGATCTTATCATTTTATGCAAGGTTCCGTCAGCGCTAAAGATTTGAATTTTTCGAATATCGCAAGTTATTCCTGTGACGAAGACTTCAAGCTGATTGGGGTGGAGGCACGTACTTGTCAGGCCGATGGTACATGGAGCGATGAAATGCCAACCTGTCAAGCCACTACTTGTCAAGCACCCGAACATCCTATTAATGGGCAAATGGAGTTTAAAGATTTATTTATTGGCTCTATTGTAAGGTGAGTAAGAAATAAATATTACATTCAGTCTGTCAAGATCATGCAGCATCAGTGTTAGACTGCAGGGCTGGAGATCATGAGATTCCTGGTACAAATCACAGCCTTTCCACATTTTTTCCCTAACCTGACTAATATAATATGAATGAGTACCTGGCTACAGGCAACTAATGATATTGTCAGACTGTTAGTAGTGATTTCACTAATGGCAGCTCCTACTGTTTGCTCTGTGTGAAGTTGAGAAGGACTTTGAATGACATGACCTCCTGGAGGTAAATGGTGTTCAGTCTGAGAGCTTGAGTTTGGATAGGAATATGGACTATGCACTATAACGCCCATTATTTGCTGTTGTTTGAGTGTTTGTTTGGCAGTCTTCTATGACCTTGTCAAGCAATGTTGAGACTAGCACCATATCCCCACTTCCCATCCTTTCACGATTTACCTGTGACCTTCTCCGTTATTTGTCTGTGTATGGTCAAAAAGTCACTGCCTTGATTAATATCCCAAACCACTCAGGTTCTATTAACCTATTCAGCCTATCAAGAAGATGTAGAAATGTTAGCTTCTGGTAATAAATATATTAAATATGTTTGATAATTGTCACTGTTTTATTGGTAATTCTAGACTGATAGAAATCACTTGCCAGGAAGTGAGGACTAGAATGCACCAACGTAATAAAAATTTAATAATAGGTTTCGGGAATCAAACTCAATGCAATTGGTCCATTGCCGATCTATTTATCCATGTCGTTCCCTGATTGGTGCCTATTACAAGAGTTTGAAAGAATTTGAACAGAACAGGCAGTCTTAAAAGATGAAATGCATGCACAAGATTTTTTGGTCTCAAAAACCTGGTTTTATTCCTCAGGTATTCCTGTGACAAAGGCTTTGAATTGGTGGGAGAAAGCGTCAGAAGGTGTCAGGTTGATCTCACTCTTGATGGTGTCGCTCCAATTTGCATTCCGGTGGACTGTGGAGTAATGTCCCCATTGACAAATGGCAAAATATCATTTTCAACAAGCAATACTTTATTCGGGACTTCAGCAACATTGACTTGTGATGCAGGCTTTTTCTTGGATGGACCAAATAATATTGTCTGTGGTCCCGACGGCCAATGGTCAGAACCAACTCCAGAATGCAAACCTGTGAAATGTCCAAAGGTTCCTAAGAATATACCCAATGGACAGGTGACTGGGTCAAGTTTTACTTACAATTCTGTTTTGTCTTACAAATGTGATGAAGGCTACAAGTTGGATGGTCCGGCAAGCATAACATGCCAGATAGATAAAAACTGGAATAATCCAGCTCCTTCGTGCAAGATTGTCGAATGTCCTCAGCCTAGATTGGTGTATGGTATTGTATCAACTTTTGAAAACATTTATGGCACCACAGTAAAGTATTCATGCAGAGAAAATTATCGCTTAGAAGGACCTACAGAAAGGACATGCATGGCAGATGGGAAGTGGAGTAATGCTAACCCTAGATGCTTGCGACTTAATTGTCCTGCCCCTCAGAGTGTGGATAATGCAGTGAGTACAGTTTTAAACGAGACAGCTGTTGAATACAAGTGTCTAAGGGGATTTCACTTGACAGGAAGTGCTGTTCGAGTTTGTGGAAGAGATGAGACCTGGAGACCTAATCCACCAGTGTGTGAACCCTTGTTCTGCAAGGATTTATCAGATGAAACCTTTTTAAATGGCCAGGTGTTGTTTACCTCTGCAAAAATAGGGGAAAAAGTGAAGTACACGTGTGATGCTGGCTATGAGGTAAAGGGCGAGAAGTCACGAAGGTGTCTTTCCTCGGGACTGTGGGAAGGACATGAACCGGTGTGTGAAAAACTGTTTTGTGGCCATCCTGGTACATTGATCAATGGGTTTCTTATTGACTCAGACTTCACATTTAATGCAACTATCAGGTACGGATGTGATGTGGGCTTTGAATTAGGAGATGTGAAAAGCATAAGATGTGAGGAGACTGGATATTGGGAAAACTTGTTTCCAATTTGTGACAAGGTTTATTGTCCTGAATTAGAGCCTGTTATGAACAACGGAGATGTTTATTTTGACTCAAATTCATACCTGAGCTATGCAGAGTATGTATGTAATGAAGGTTTCACATTAGATGGTCTAGAGGAAAGAGAATGCTTGGCCACAGGGAAATGGTCTGGTGATGAGCCAGTTTGTGTTCCCACGGTTTGTCCTCAACCAGAGCCTGTAAAACATGGAATCTTGAATGAGGTTAAGGATGTATATCGATATGGGGATGAAATCAGCTATCAGTGTACAGAAGGTTATTATCTCAATGGTAGAGGCACTCGATTTTGTAGAAAAAATGCTACCTGGACAGCATGGATTCCACAATGCTCCAGTATCAACTGCCCAGAGCCTCCATTTTTTGAACACGGCGACTTTGATGGTTTGTCAACTAGATATAAAGCAGTGTTAACATTCTATTGTGAAGAGGGATATCAGCTTATTGGTGATCGAGAGGTTACTTGCGAAGCAGATGGAGCTTGGTCAGGCCCAGACCCACAATGTGAACGAGTCTCATGTGGTGAACCTCTGATTATTGATAATGCATACACCGATCAGTCTACCAATTTCATATATGATGCCCGTGTTGTTTATTCTTGTAATGAAGGCTATAGCCCAAGTGGAAATGCTGTAGCCCAATGTTTAGGCAATGGCACATGGTCTTATGTAGACTTCTTTTGTACAATCATCTCCTGTACCTCCTTTGATTCTTCAGACATACCCCATGGAATATTTCAGGCATCAGCGTCGTTTATCTATAAAGACAGCATTGAAATTTCATGTGAAGAAGGCTACAGACTGTCTGGTGAAAACATTATTGAATGTGACTCTTTTGGGTCTTGGAGTTCTTCTTTACCAAGCTGTACTATTATTCAATGCCCTACTCTAGGAACAATAGATGTTGGATCTGTTTTAGTAGACTCTCTTGACTACGGAAGTGTGGCCACATTATCATGTAACAAAGGCTATATTCTAAGGGGGTCTTCAAGCCTGATATGCCTCAGCTCCGGACAATGGAATGATTCCCTTCCTTTGTGTGACATTGTTACATGCATTCAGCCACCAGATGTTCTCAATGGTTTTTTTGTGAATCCCATAGACTCTTATGTGTTTGAATACCGCTTGAATTATGCCTGTGATTTTGGTTATCAACTTGAAGGATCCAGCACTTTGAAGTGTACAGAAAAAGGAATTTATGATACCACAGCTCCTACTTGCAACAGGATTTTATGTTCTGAAATAGAAGAATTTGCTTTTGGACAATATCAATGGATTAATGAAACATTTGTTCGTTATTCATGTCATTTTGGATATTTGATAGTCGGTGAATCCATGCGTGAGTGTGCCCTTGGAGGAATTTGGAATAGCTTACCTCCAATCTGTGAGCCAGTCCCTTGTCCATCTCCTTCTGGAATTGACAATGGTGAAGTCATCGGTTCACTATTTTCTTTCAACAACGTTGTTGAATACAGATGTAATGAAGGCCATAATCTGATTGGTGCTCCAATAAGTGTTTGCCAAGGAACTGGCACTTGGAGTGAAAGAAATGCTCAGTGTCTGCCAGTAAGCTGTGGTGAACCAGAAGACAATTTTGAGAATGGTTATATTAAGGGAAACTTATACACATTCAAGCAGTCAGTAGAGTATATTTGTTCAAAAGGATTTAAGTTACAAGGAGAAAATATCAGAACTTGTCATCAGGATGGAGAGTGGAGTCACAAGGTTCCACAATGCATCAGACAAGCTTGTGTTCAACCTGATGCCATACTGAATGGATTGATTGATGGAGATAGTTACCTCTTTGAATCATTGATCTCATATAGTTGTTCACAAGGCTACACTCTTGTCGGCAATGATACACGAGTTTGTATGAGTACATTGAAATGGAGTGGTACAAACCCTAGCTGCAGTAGAGTGTCTTGCCCACAACCACAAAATCCGACCAATGGATTCTTTGCTGGAGGGTCGTATCTGTATGAAGATGTCATTGAAATCTCCTGCAATAGAGGGTTTGAACTGGAAGGTGTCCAGTCTAGAACTTGTCTGGCCAGTCAGGCCTGGTCTGGTATCGACCCAGTCTGTAAGACAATCTATTGCCCTGCTCCAGCCCCTCTGAGAAATGCATTCAATGACTATGAAATAGGTAATTCCTACGGTGTAGACAGAGTTGTGACCTACTTTTGTAACAGAGGCTACATCATGAATGGTACTAGCCCTGGACAAAGAAAATGTGAACCATCTGGACAGTGGTCATCCAATTTCCTAGATTGTTATCCAACGTCTTGTCCAGCTGTCGAGGTGTTTGACAATGGTGAGGTCACTCCAGACACTCCAGAAAGTCCTTTCACATTTGGATCAACGTTATTCTTTTCTTGTAATGAGGGATTTAGTCTGGGAGGAAGTTCATCCATAGAATGTGGTTCGTCCGGAGGATGGAGTGAGGTGATTCCAAGCTGCATCATCATCCAATGTGAAATATTGCAGGTAGAAAATGGATTCACAAACTTACTCCCATACAGTGATCTAAAAGGAACGTTTGTCAGGAAGCAAGGAAGAAATTATGCCGGAGACAATGTGGAAATCCAGTGTGATCCTGGTTATACAATGACAGGGAATTCAAATTCAGGTTGCTCTGTGGTAGGATTGTGGTCATCAAAACCTTCGTGTGCTCCTGTTATTTGCCCGCCACCAATTATCGAAGGTGCCAAGTTTTCAGCAACTTCTATGACATATGGGACAACAATTACCATCGGTTGTATTTTTGGACTTGATCTGATTGGAACTGATGAACTGACGTGTGGAGCTGACGCAACATGGGAGGAAGAATTGCCACGGTGTGAATTGTTAGCCTGTGGCTCTCCGTCTAAGGTGAAGAATGCTGTGCTAAAGGGTGAAAGTTTCAAACTAGGGGATACTGTTTTGTATCAATGTAAACCTGGTTATGACTTGATAGGAAACAACATCCTGACGTGTGGCCCACTCAATGTGTGGCTTGGATCTTACCCTACGTGTTTGCCGATAGACTGTGGACAACCACCATCAATACCAGACTCAGACCTCGACATTAAAAGCACACTATTTGGAGGGACTGCAATAGTCCTGTGCTTGCCTGGTTATGAACTGAAGGGAAGTGATGTGATGACCTGTGGACCTGATCGTGAATGGAAAGTGGACCCTTCAATTCAGTGTTCTCCATCGGACTGTGACAATCCTCCTATTATTCCCCATGGTTCTGTCGATCCTGATGGCACCACTTTCGGATCATTAGCTGTATACACCTGTGACATTGGACATGTCATTGAAGGGTCCAGTTCAATGTATTGTGATGAGGATGGTCAATGGGGTTATCAGATTCCAATTTGTTCTCCTGTTGTCTGCTTCTCAGATCCTCCAAAAGTAGCCCATGCCAGCTCTTCAGGAAGTGGCTCTTCATATCTGGATGATATAACATACAAGTGTGAGGAAGGATACGCCTTCTTAGATCCCACTGCCACATCACTGGTGTGTGGGGAAATGGGTACTTGGAAGGGGAAGACTCCAGCTTGTTCAATTGTTGACTGTAGTCCTCCACCTACCTTGGAAAATGCTTTTTCAATTTTGCCACAACAAGGGACAACATATTTGAATACAGCATCCTACTCTTGTTCAACAGGCCATGGCTCAATTTCACCAACCATCTTGACATGTCGTGCTAATGGTGCTTGGGAGGGAGATGTTTTTCAATGTACTAGAGTGGACTGTTTAACATATCCTGATTTACCTAATGGAGAATATTCTCAAGAGAATGGAACTCTATTTGAAGCTGTTGTGTTTTATAATTGTTTCAAGGGGTATGAGAAGACTGGACTTGATTACGTCAAATGTACATCACAGGGGAAGTGGACCAGTCCTTTTTGCTCAGCTGTGGATTGCTCTGAACCTCCTCCTATGGAGAATGGGTACCATCAGCTTGGTTCCACCACATACCAATCCAAAGCACAATACACCTGTCAGGCAGGGTATATTCTTGCAGGTGGATCTACATCTGAATGTCTGGACACAGGGCGTTGGTCTCCAGTTGTTGGCCACTGCAAACCCCTGAATTGCCGTGATCCTCCTCGAGTAAATAATGCAACAGTTACTTTTAATTCTACATTATATAAGGATAAAGCACTATATTTGTGTGACTCAGGCTTTACGTCAAATACACCCATGTCATTGTCATGTGGTGAAACAGGTCAATGGAGTGGGACTGTAGTAAAGTGTGAAGAAGTCACCTGCCCTGTGCCACAGACACCTGATAATGGCTTTGTCAATTACACCAAGATCACATATTTGTCAAAAGCTGACTATGGCTGTTATCCAGGGAATAGGCTGATTGGAGAAAAAAGACACACTTGCTTGGAGAATGGAACATGGTCGAGTAATATCCCAACATGCTCTCCTCTGGATTGTCCTCAGCCAAAACATGTCAACAACGGAATATTGGAAGTGACTGGAACGCATTTTGGATCTACTGCAGATTATTCCTGCCATCAAGGATATAATCTGGATGGGGAAGCCAGATTGGTTTGTGATGCTAAAGGTTCCTGGAGTAGCTCGGCCCCAACATGCAAAATCATTGACTGTAAAGATCCACCTTCACTCAAACATGGTTCAGCTCAGTACAGTAAAACAACATTCAATTCTAAAGCCAGCTACATTTGTGAAAACGGTTACTCATTTATTGGGAGTCGTGAAACACAATGCCAAGAAAATGGAAAATGGTTGAACGATGGATTTAGAGAATGTGAGTTGATTGTTTGCGCTGAGCCTCCTCCATTGACAAATGGTTTGCTGGTTGGATATAACATAACATTTGGCTCTAGAGCACTTTACCGATGCCTTCCTGATTACAAACCTCAGGCCCTGAGCATTCTGACTTGTGGAGATTCAGGTGTTTGGCAAGGACGAACCACCCCTTGCAATATGAAGTCTTGCCCAGAACCAGTTTCAATAGAGCATGGAGGCGTTCGTGGTGAAAAGTCAGCTGTAATAGGAACAGTAATAGAATATGTTTGTGATAAAGGATATATTATGATTGGTCAAAAGGAAATTTCATGCACTGATGATGAGAGATGGTGGCCAGAGGTTCCTTATTGCAAGCCTGTGATGTGCCCGTCGTTGACAAGCGTGCCACATTCAGTCGTGCATCAAGAGGAGAAAGCTGGCTTCCTGTCACTTGCAACATTCCAATGCCAAGAAGGATACAGCATGTCTGTCCATAACAACCCCGGTGCTGTGGAGGCTTATTTCACTTGTAATGACTACGGACGATGGGAAGGTGCTGGGTTTGTATGCAATCCAATAACATGCCCAGTGTATCCACCCATAGTCAGTCATGCCATTTATGCTTTAACCAAAGGAAATTCATTCAAGTCTAAAGCTGTCTATACGTGTAAAGCTGGATATGTCATAGATACCGAGTATTATGTATTCTGTGACACAGATGGACAATGGAGTTTCCCAAAACTTCCAGTCTGTAATTTGATTTTGTGTGGAACCCCTCCAGCTGTTGCAGGAGCATATAGTCAAGGAGACAGTTTTGATTACGGATCAACTGTAATGTATCATTGCCACCAGCATCACAGATTAGCTGGTGAAAACGTCATCAAATGTTTGGAGGATGGAAACTGGAGTCCAGCTGCTTTTAGCTGCGAAGGTGAGCATGAGTTTGGAATGTAGATTGATAACTTGATAATATCTAAATATATGTAAAAGATTTTAAAGTATAAACATATTTTAGTTTTATTAGATATTTAGAACATACTGGTAAATATATTTAGTCCAATTGACTTTTCTTTTATAGTCAAAAGTCATTATCACAGTGTAGCAATGTTATGCCTTTTTGAAGTCATAATGGTCGCTTTGATTGTAATCTTATTGTAGAGTGGTCATCAACCATGATTTTGTTTTAGAAGTAATCATTTACTCACTGTTTTACACTCTGTATAACAACAAGCCTAACTATATTATATGAAAAGCAATGACTTTTTACATTTCGTACTCTTTACCAAACAGTCATTCATTGTAATGTGCCACATGTCCCTGATCACGGAAAAATACTGAATGCCCTTGGAGGCATATATACTGTCAGCTCTGTTGTGACTTTTGCATGTGATGATGGTTATGCCATTATTGGAACTAAATCGAGCACCTGTCTGGAAGAAGGACTGTGGGACTCAGCATCTCCGTTGTGTCAGAAAATTATTGGTGAGTAATCTCATTATATAGCATTGTTATATAAATAAACAAACGTATGGTTAGAGAAATGGAATGTGGTGGTTCACTGTAAAAAATAGGTTCTGAAAAATTATTAATTAAATTATAAGTGATGTTAATATCTAATTTCACCAATCATCTGAACACCTCAACAAACAAAAATGAATAGATAGAAAATATATATAAAAGGAAATTGATTGAACAACTTCTTGAGAAAGACAGTTAATGGTGTAGAAAAATTAAAGGTGACGCGGAAAAAATGTATCCATTGATATTCACTCAAAACTAAGTGAAATGAGAAATAATCTTGAATATGGTCAGATTCATGAAAAATAATTCTGATCCTTGTGTTATGAAGGATGTTTCATTTTACACTTTAAATGTTGTTTTGTTTTTGTTGATTTTGAAGCAAACACTACATGATATATATTTGTTTTATGTTCTTTACTGTTCAGATTACTTTTTAAACTACATTTTCTAATCCTTTTGTTGTAGATTGATTTGTACTGACAAACCATTTTCTATGAGTAAGTCAGCTTGGTTAATTTTCTTAACAGGTGTTTGTGAAGAAGTCATTGCCATGGAACACGCTGCACCGCCCCCACCAGGCAAATTTCCAGGGGATGACATTCATGTTCAGTGTGAAGAAGGATACGTTGGCGAGGGAGATATGACCTCACGCTGTCAGATCGATGGTTCTTATATCCTGCCGACAGGACAATGTCAACGTGAGTCCCTCATTTTGTCACCGAATTCATGCTTACTTATATGATTAACTCATGATGGGGAAGTAAAATAATTCGTCAGTGTGAGTTTCTCATCTTGTCACCTATTTCGTGCTTAGCTATATGATTAACTCATGGTTGGGAAGCAAAACAATTTGTCAGTATTGAAATGATCCCAACCCCAGACCTTGTTGTTTGATAATCCAGAAAACCTTCACAGCAGATGTTAAGATAAGCCAGTAGTGACATATTTATGGAAAATGGTGGTCATGGCATGTATTGCACTTGCCCCTTAGTCCAAATGTTTTCAATAATGAGAGCAATTGTACACCTCAATCTCATTTTTTAACTCTTTGCAATTGTCTTTAAAAGAAAGCACTACGTATTTGCAAAAGGAAAACGAAACTCCTACAAAAGTATTTGATCGTAGGCAGCATAGCAAGACGCTCTGATAATAATAAACGACATTTATATCGCGCTTATTCACGATCTTCACCATGCTCTAAGCGCTTTGTGGTAGAACATTTGCCCTGGGGATGAGGTATGCCAAGGGAAACATGGAGGGATGTGTTTTAATGAATGCACATAAGATGATAACAATAATGATGATAGTACTTTATTTCATCATTTCGGAATTTTTTGAGTCTTTTATACAATGATACTTAAACCAGACACAAAAGATACCATAGGCTTTTGATAAAGAAAGAAAGAATGTATCAACTAGCAATGGTACCCCCCCCCCCCCAACACACACACACCCCATCCAAGTGCTGCCAAGGGGGCATGCACCAGATCTTGATACACCTTAGACACACCTGTAAATCAAGACTAGATGAGAGAAAGAGAGAGGTTACACATGAATTATGTGTTCTTCAAGAGTCTCAAACAGGCATGAAAAATACATTCCTTGTTTTTTTGTGGTTTTTTTTGTCAGCTTTTCATTTAGTTGATTTCATCATCATAGTGTATAATTTACTTTTAATGTTTTCATTTCATGTGTATGGACGGACAGGTATTTCCTGTGGAAGGCCACAAGGGGACAAACAACTAGTCAGAGTTTTTGGTCGTAGTTTTCAGTATGGAGACAAGGTCAGGTATATGTGCAATCGTTATGGATTCTCAACAATACAAAGACCACCAATTCTACAGTGTTTGTCATCAGGAAAATGGGATAATGAGGCGTCTTGTGTAGGTAAGGGAAGTAATTCATTTTTTCCTGTGTTTTGTTCTTTGTATAGTCTGAGTTACTTTTCATTTTGTAATGAGTACAGATTTGATTTATCGCCAAGTTTGCAGCACTGACAAAATCTTACCTTGGCGGAGGTTTTTTTTTCATTGTATGCATAATACAACATGCAATAACCATTGCTTGCTATTCATTCATTACAGTTGGAATTGTAAACTTTTGTTTTTAAATTTATGCATGCAAAAGATGGAAATTGAATGTGTTTGTTAAATAAGAAATTAGTTAATTCAACGAATTTGTAGACAGTTCACAATTGTGCATTTTTCTTAAAGCTTGAGACTTCCATAATTCTTAACCGAACATGAATGCTAGTTTTAATTATGGATATGATCTTTGTAATCCATTAGCCCAGTGCAAGCAACCCTGCCAAAATGGAGGTCTGTGCCTTGGTCTCAACAGATGCAAGTGCATGCCAGGCTGGGCTGGATTGAGATGCAATTTGCGTGAGTAGACATTATAATAAGGGGTCAATGCTACAATATCAGAGGTGATAGAAAAGAGGGGGTGTAGGTATTTGGATGCAAAGAGAAAGATTCTGGATAGAGATCAATGGTGAATGTTCCTCCCCACTTAACCTTACCCCGAAGGAAATTGATAATGAAAGAAAGAAAGTCAATGCTTAGTCAGTGGATTGTATTGTAACTGTTTGTTTGTTTGTTTATCAAGCCCCTTTTATACCATAGAAAGGGCCATATATATGTCAAGCTCTGAAGGATGCAAATGGAAGTAGATTGAATGTGTACTACACCACTCATCACCTATCACATGGCTAGAAAGACTCTGCATCAGGAATTTAAGATGAGCAGCCTACTGCATTCGAATAAGTTTTCTTGTGAATTGAACAACAATGTACCATGTACACTTTGCTGTTGCACTAGTGGTTACTTCTCAGTTACCAGACAAATGGGTGCTGCACCTGGGCCTTGTATTTTAAGTGTATTTATATTTGTTTTTCTCTTTCATTCACTGTGAAACACAAAAAGCACATGTGCTTTATATATTATTATCATTGTCATCATCATCATCATCATCATCATCATCATCATCATCATCATCATCATCATCATCATCATCATCATCATCATCATCATTTCATTATCATCATCATCATCATCATCATCATCATCATCATCATCATCATCATCATCATCATTTCATTATCACACTGTTTTCACTGAGTTTCTCTCCATGAATCTTGCATTAGCTCTGTGTTCAGCCTTATCACCTGTGCGTTCTCATACACATGTTTTGTGCTTTTGTACTGTTTGAGGCTTGTAATGAAGATATACTGTTTTGTGATGTAGAGGGGTTTGGATATGAAAATAAAACAATATATACAAATATAAAATGTATGTTTTGATGACTTTTTTTCTCGGTAGCCAACTGCATCTTCCGATGTTTGCATGGTGGTTGGTGTGAAAGTCCATATAAATGTGGATGCCCCCCTGGCTATGGGGGATCCCGATGTGAGAGAGGTAAGTGTCGCATAGAAATATGCTACCAGTCCTTCGATATTTCCTATGGATTTTTTATAAATTTTGATGGGTAGGTGGGTGGATGGATGGATTGGATGGGTGGGTGGATGAGTGGGTGAATTGATATATGGGGGTGGGGGAGGAGGGGATGTGGTGTGGATGGATGGATGGGTGGGTGGATGAGTGGGTGAATTGATAGATAGGGGTGGGGGAGGTTGGGGGGGGGGGGGGTGGTGGTGGTGTGGATGAATGGATTGGTGGGCAGTTGAGTGGGTGAATTGATGGATGGGTTGGTGGGTCAATAAGTGGATGGATTGGTGAATGGATGGTGCATGAATGGAACAATGGATGGATGGATGATTGAGTGGATTTGAGATGTATGGATGAGTGGTGGGAGGGTGGTGGATGAATGGATGGATGAGAGAGTGTGTTGGTGGTGAAATGAATGGATGAGTGGGTGGATGATAGAGGGATGCATTGGTATGGTGGGTGGGAGGATGGTTTGGTTAGACGGTGGATGGATGGATTAATGGATTGGACATACGGATAGATTAATGGATGCATGTTCATGGGTTCCTTGACAGACAGACAGGCAGACAAGCAGACAGACAAGTAGGCAGACAGATAGACAAAGAGATAGATATGCAGATAGATAAGCTTTGAGATGTTGAGGCATAAAGACTATGGACAGACGATATTATTTATTATGTGTGTTGAAGTGTTGATGGTGATTGTGATGAATGAAGGATGGATATAGAAAAAAGCTAGAGTTTAGGAAATGACAACTATCTGTAATTCAAGGACATGAAACTGCTGACATTATTTTGTTACTTTTCCAGCCTTTGCATTTGCACTCCAGCAATGAAATTGGTAGTAATAGTTAGTCAAACCCTGTTATGGAAATAAAATACATTGACAGTTAACAGAATAATTCATGTTTACATGGGCCAAAAGCTCTATAGACTTTGTAATATCTAAGTTTTTAGGGGGGGGTTTTTTAATCGTATTCGGACTTCAGATAAATCTGAATTGAAATTAATTGAATACAAGTGAATTTCGTTTACCCCATTGAACTGTTCTTCGTTATTTTTGTTTTGTTTTTTTAAAATAACCTTATCAATTGTAGCTGTGTGTCCAAGACCTTGTCAGAATGGCGGCCGATGTTCAAAACGTGGAAAATGTTCTTGTTCACGTGGCTTCCGTGGATTGACTTGTGAAGACAAAATCCTTGCTGCAGCATTGACAAGGGTAAGTGTTAACAGGAATACAATGGAAATAGGGCAAACCATTTTTTCCTTTATCTCTCTCTTCCTTTAAAATAAACTCTACTAAAGTCATCATCAGAAAAGAAATGACTATGAACTAGCTGTTAGTTTTGACAATTTCATAACTCCCTACCTTCTTAGTTTCATTGTATCCTTCTGTCTATCTATCTGTCTGTCTGTCTGACTGACTCTCTCTCACCCTCCTTCTCTGACTCTCTATAACGTTTTTTTTTTAAATCTTGTGGATTGGAAGCTTGTTTAATGCACATTACTTTCCTAGCTGTAAGCTGGAATCAAAGGATTGTCATGTGCGTTTTTCTTGACCACTCAGATGGAAAGATAAAATTCTTAACCATCATGTCTTTAAACAAGTAGTAAAGGTGCCATTCCTTGGTTCATACAGGGCCTCAGTGGCCAGGTTGTCAAGCAATGTTTATTGTGGCTAGTGAATGGACGGATGACTGCCTTGGATTTATTAACATTATGACAATATGTATGCATAACAAAATGTATTGGCTCACCAGCTCTTGTGTCCTTAGGTAAACACTTTGCCCTGCTCACCATGTCGTATCGGGATGGTCGCTAAATTCAGAGGTCTCCTCGGTTGAAGCAGCATTGTCCTCGTCCAAAAATTGCATTCGTGCCTGACAGGCCGTGTTTCGCGCATTAAATATTGAGTGTTCCATTGCTTTCCAAGGGCAAATATAAAGCACTTAGAGCATGGTGATGACCGTGAATGAGCACTATATGAATGTACATTTACATACAGTATGAGATAACAGACAATAAATACCATCAAGTAGTTGTAAGCGAATAATTATATTTCAACTTTCATGGTTTCTTTAAATTTCTGGTTTCATGTTTTGCAGATTACCAATGTGCGCTAATGACGACAAGAAATATGCAGATGTTTTTAATGGAATAGTTCTGTTTCAAAAACTGATGATTTGTTTCTCATTCTGAAAATTTACTTCACTGTTGGTCATTCTGAGGAAGCAATGAATTATATTGTATGTATCATATTGGATATTTCATAATTTGTCTCTTGTTCATAAAATTTAAAAAAATATATTATTTCATGTTTCTCCAATGTTGTGACACAAATTGTAAGTTTTTAATTTTTAATATAAAAAGATAGACACATTTATTCTCTGAATAGAATGTCTGAAACAAATTTGTTTTATTAAATTATTTTTATGAACATTTTTTTCTCCTCTGATGTTAAAAACCAAACTCTTTAATAAGAAAACATTTGGATAAAGTCAGTTCTGTAACAAAATTAGATACGTACTAGATTTCCACATCTCCTATTGTCCATGTGATCTTGTTTTTGTGGTATTTCATCAATATCTTTTTAGGATATTGTTTTAAGTGCCTTAAACCCTCTTTGAATTTGAGCGCCATACAAGAAAATGGTTGTTATTACTCAATTATCATGCTTATACAATTGTTTTATGATATGCATTTATCTTGACTATTATCTGTATTTTGTTCTATGCAAGCCGTAGAATATATGATATATGATATATATATACAGTAGTCTCCGCCTAAGTGCACAGTCGTCGGGAGACAAAAATATCGTGCACTTAGTCCAACTGTGCACTTAGGCAAAGAGGAAAATAGCGGCCATGGTGGGCGGGGTTATGGCATATTATGATCACTTATAAAGAGCATGTCAGCATCGGTCAACTGATCAATAACTGAATTTAGTCAGTGTCAAATGATCATCTTTTTAAAAAGAATTAATTCCACCCACGCAATGGGCCATTCTAATGTTTCACTGACCAAAAACTCCACCCACAAACCAAAATGAAAACACCACATTTAGGAAAACGATAGCCGCAATGAAAGCCAATCAATGTACATCGCGTCAAAACGTGTGAGACTCACATTATACAGTTGGCATCTCCTTTGAAGAGCTAAACAATGAAACAGACATAATCCTTGACGGTCATTGCGAATGTCTCATCCCT
>JARFNW010208965.1:0-15726 GCA_031763155.1 Dirona albolineata
GTCCATACATTTTACCGATAAACACTTGCTGTTACCCCAGTGGTTACTCTTCAGTTACAGGACAACTGGGAGTTGCCGCCTGAGCTATAGGTATGAATATATAATAATCATTTAAAAGTATACAATGCTAGGGTTAATGTAGCTGTGATTGTACCGTTAAATTGGGGAATCATAAAAATCACTCTACTAAAGAGTAATCACGTGATAATAATAAAATACTAATAATAAACAAGTAAACTAATTAGTATTTATACATTTGAAAGTCTATTGAACGTAGCTGATACTGTGTTGTCTCCTCCAATGGTGAAAAGACACGTTCTGGCCAACACACGCTAGGCTGCAATCCAGGACGCTACAACAATCCAACACATCGAGAGTAAACAATCAATTTCCACTCAGGAACGAACCCGGGACGCATACTATCAGACCTCGGGATGCAATCCACTCTGAATGATGGTACGTGTCAAAGCTCACAGTGACCAACAAACGTTTGTTATCGAACTGAAAACGTGTCGTAAACTCAGCTGTTAACTTTTTATTTCTTTCCAGACCTTTAGCCGGATCTCTTCCAAGCTTTTGGCTGGATCATTAATCACTGTTGAGTTATAAACGCTTGTTTACAAATATGATCAAATAAATTTATCTTAGACTACATCTGGTCTAAATGATATCTAATAGCTATGCTTAAATTATGAACTTACTACGTCACTATGTACGTAATGACGTCATATCTTACAACAAAGCTATAAAATACTCTTTTCACATGGAAGGTATTTGACGAGGGTAATATAAAGACCAGTGAGTTCAATAAAGCAACATAAATTGAAATGAATACATAAATATGCACTTAAACAAGCATATCTCATGTACTTAACACTTAGAACCAAGTATATAAATACTTCTCACAATATCATATACTGCATTCATTAGATGATTGAGCCATTCTCAAAAGGGGCTCCTATATTGGTCACATCAAACAGAATTTTAAAGTTGGATGAAATCCAGCTTTTTATCATGCCAAAGTCTGTATCAACATCTCCTCTACCAATATTTAATAGACAGAATGATAGTGGGATAATGTAACAGTGCCAGTGAGAGACAAGAGCAGAAAATATAAAATGGCCGATTAGTCTAGAGGTAGAGGGCTGTTTTAAACGACCAAGCAGAGTTGCCGTGGCAGGCATGAGTTCGATTCCCCCGGAGGACGAAAAGCTTTTTTCTATTTTCTGGTTTTGTATCTCACTGACACTGTTACATTATCCCATTACCACTCTGTCTACTGGACCATCAGTGCCCGCTGCCTTTTCATTTATTACCAATATTTAACGCAGTGGGCTCATCACCTGCTCGTCTTTAATTCCTGATGCAGAGTCTTTCTAGCCACGTGTTAGGTGATGAGTGGTGCAAGTCCTCATTGACATTTGGATTAATTCCATTTGTCATGTGCACCCTTCAGAGCTTGACATATTATGGCTGGTCCCTACACTGCTTTATGCGGAATAATGGGGACTCGATAAACAAACAAACTCAAATCATTGTACCATTTGGTCACACATAAACAAGTCACTTCTTACCTTTCATCTGTCTTGGCCTTTGATTGGGTCCTCGTTTCTTCTTTTTCTTCTCTTGGTTCTCGTCAATCTCCGGCTGTGCGGCGTTCATCTCACTCTCCCCCCTGGCTCCGTTGTTCACACCCATGCTCTTCCTCTTCAGCATCTTCTTCTTCATCATGTGTTTCCTCAACTGGGTCTTCACCTCCACCAGCGAGCAGAGGGTCTGCGGGGTGGGCTTCTCCGTTTTCCTTTTGGGCGTGGGAAAGCTTGCCCGTTTGTGAGGAGAACCGACGGGGCCGTTGGTCTGTTGCAGTCTGGGATGTTCCAGCAATGATTGCGACTGTTGGTTCGATGGCTGGGATGAGTCAGCAGCAGTCAGGAAAGTAGGTAAGTGGTATCTGTGGTCTAAGGATGGTTTATTGGACGGCATCGTCGAGGAGGAGGTGGAGGAAGTGGTGGTAAGCTGGATAGGGTTTGAATTGGTGGTCGGGTACGGAGGATATTGAGACGCCTGATTGGTGCCCAGCAACGCCAGGATGTCCGATAATTTTCCGGTTTGCGACGACGCTGGCGGTATTCGGTGGCTGGGATTGGCTGGGTTACTGTACAAGTTTGGATCCCTCGCGCTGCCCGAGGAGGGCATTTCTACATGGCGCCGTTTGGCATCCAATCCCATGTCAACGTTGGACAGCGACAGAGCCGTGGCCGCCTGCTTCCTCTTTTGGGCTTGAGAGCTGTGGACCAGCTTGAGTGGCCGTCTCATCTGATGGCCCTCTGGGATGAAATTACGCCAGCCTCGTTGTGAGGTCAGAGTGTTTGTTTCCGTCAACGGAACAGAGCTGTTGTTATTGTTATTGTTATTCAAAGGCGCGTAATTACTGGATAGCGGTATTCCTACTGATGACGAAGTCGTCGTCGTCGTCCCAGTTCCACTGCCACCAGCGGCCGAGGTGTTCATGGAGTTGACAATGTAGTCTTCGTCAATAAACACTCGCAGGACTTTCTTGGGACCGTGGGCCGTTTCTGTGATGATGGGTCTGACCTCTACTCCTGGTATGGACTTCTTATCACGATTTGCCAGAGCAGTCTTGACCAGCTCCATGATGGACCTTGACCGCTCCTGGTCCAGTGAGGAGGATTGGAACAGGGACTGGAGGTTGGTGGAGTTGAGTTCAAAACTTCCCATGTAGTTTATCTGCTGTTGGGACGCAGCAGCGACTTTGAGGTTTGGTGCAGCCGTAGTGGCGGTGGCAGTGGCAGTTGCTGAAGTGGTTGTGGTGCTGTGGGTGGTAGAGGATTGGTCAACAGCCTTCAATTTCTCCTGGGGCAGCAACAGTGACTGTGACGAATAGCTCTGTGGTAGATGTTGCTGTTGTTTGTCCTGAAGATTCCTATGCGCAGGTGACAACAAATTGTGACTTTGTTGTGACAAAATACTTGATTGCAGTTGGAGTTGATTTTGAAGAATTTGCCTTTGGATCTGCTGTTGCTGCTGTTGCTGTTGTTGGTGCTGTTGCTGTTGTTGGTGCTGTTGCTGTTGTTGTTGGTGGTGCTGTTGCTGTTGTTGCTGTTGTTGTTGTTGTTGCTGTTGTTGGTGCTGTTGCTGTTGTTGACATAGAGATGAAAAGGTTGAGGAAGTGGTGACAGGCTTTAACACTGGAGACACATTGAGTGGTGACAAACCACACGAGGGCCCTGCAGCACTAATGACATTGCTAGTCATCCATTGGGGTTTTTGTGGAGATGATGAAGTACTGAAGTTGATATTTGGATGTTGTTGATGTTGCTGGTGGTGGTGGTGGTGGAGCTGTGACTGTGTGTGCTGCATCTGTTCATTGTGCAGTTTTGAAGGTGACGCACTAAACGTCTGCATTGTAGGTGAAGTGTTAGACTGCCCCAGAGAAGGTATCTGAAGAGTCTGCAAAACCTGCGGCTGGTGCTGCTGCTGTGGTGGTGGTAGCATACCAGGCAAGTAAAGGGTTGACTGGCCGCCACCCATGAGTGGCTGCGAGGCTAGCATGACCGGTTGACCAGTGTTGAGGGCAATCCCACCCGGTAGAACTGATCCAGCGTTGAGAGATTGAAGGCTAAGTTGTGAGGCCAGAGACAGTCCAGGGTTTCCAAGAGCCAGGAATGACATGGCAGCGTTCTGTCCAGCCCCTGGTATGAACGATCCGGGTGGGAGGCCAGTCTGAATGGTAGGAAGGGCTGTCTGGGTGGAGTAAGGAGTCTGTTCAGGGGAAAAGGCGGCCTGCGCCGGAGACAAAGCCGCCTGGGCCGTCTGCAAGGGCTGATTCAAGTTATTCTGACACTGAACTAGAAGCTGAGGGGGGCTGGCGTGTTGCTGTAGCATGACTCCGGCCGCCGACTGGGGGGAATTCTGTAAGGGCAGAGACGGTTGGTGTAGCTGGGGTAGGACCATGGCGGCTTGGGACGTGAGGCCCTGCAACATGGTTGAACCCGGCTGGGCGTGGCTGGGGATGACCACACTGGGGCCCTGCAGCTGGTGACCAAACTGGTCCGAGGCCCCTGGCTGGGGGTTGGACGGTCGTAGGTAGTAGCGGCCGGGCGTGACTTCGGCCACGATGAAAGACGGAGGTGCCAGAGTGGATATGCTTGGCTTGGGTTGGCAATTGAAAGTGGACATGGAGTTGGGGGATGAGTAGGCCGGAGTTAGTCCCAGGAGCTGAGATGGCGTTTGTGGTAGAGAGATGCTCACTGTAGGATGTGGTAGTGTTTGGGGTAAAGAGATAGTGACTGTAGGATGAGATTGTGTTTGCGGTAGAGCTATGCTAACTGTAGGATGAGATTTTTGTGTTTGTGGTAGAGACATGTTCACCGAGATAGAACCGTCTCTGGCAGTTGGACAGTGTGGTGATTTTACAAAGCCGGAAGAATCACGTGTCTGTAGAGGAGTCGCTGAAAGGCGTGGTTCCAGTACTGGTGTGGGCTGGAGGTTGTAACTGTTTTCAGGAGATTGCAGGCCAATAGCCTCTCCAATAATGATGTCGTCGTCGTCGTCGTCTGCCTCGCCAACCATGTTGTCCTCCTGAACACTCCTTTGCACTTTGGAGGACGCCTCCCGAACTACGGCTGCGCTTTCCTTTGCAGGGCTGTTCTTACTTTTAACTTTGCTGCCGTCCTCGTCATCTCGACCATCCTTCCCGTTGTTCAATTTTGGGAGTGAAGATTCGTACCCATCATTAGACGTCTCAGAACTGAAGTCGTCGCTTTGGATATCGTAAGCGGCCGACATAGAATCCGGACTGCCAGATCTGGATAAAGCTGGTGTTGAACTTTCCTCACTCACTTTTAATATCTCTTTGCCAAGCCCTGCTTTTCGTTTGGACGCTTCGGCACTTTCGTAATTATGTAGCTCGGCATTCTCGTCACCTTTGGGTCTGTCACAGTCGTCAGTCAAACCCTTTGTGGTGACAGAAACTTCGTTGTGAGATGGGTTCACATCTATTGCAGTTTTGCGCAAAAGTTCTCCGATTTTCTGAGCAGCTTCCACGTTTGGAGAGCGCACGATGATGCGCAACTTTTGTCCTTTGCATTTCATGGCGTCGGTGACGTGTTTGGGGAGCACACTTTGGAGGTCTGTGTTTGTGGTCGGTAATTGAAACGTAGAAACCATAGGCTGCTGTTCACGGCGACTGCTCTCTTCTTCATCATCATTGTCATCGTCGCATGTGAGGTCTATTACGTCACTTTGACCGTTACTCCCTGACCCTTTCACTTTGCTCAAAATGCTTTCACGAGATATCGGCAAAGTTCGTATTCTCCCTTTCTTCTCTTCCACGTTTCCAATCTGATCTTTTTGAGTGGCATCCGAGTCTTGCGTCACATTGAAGCCACTCCCACCTTGGGTGGTTTCCAACTGGCTCCCAATCTCTTCCCTGCTCCTGTTACTAACGTCCTTTTCTTTACCTCCTTCTTCAGGTCTTGACGCAGCATTTTTGTCGTCTTCATTTCCAGCCGGCACCACCAAGCTTTTCTCTTCGGCCTCGGGCGAAAAAGACTTCCTGTCTGTGTGATCACCACAAGCCGCCTCTTTCTCTCCTGTCTTGACTTCACTCTTCTTTCCTTCCTCCTCTCTCTCTCTTTCCGGGAAAGGATTAATTCTCGGACGACCTCTGCCTCTTTTGACCTTGTTCACCTCTTCCTTGCCGTGCTCTTTCACCTTTGTGAAGGCTGTTTCTTCTTTTTCCTCTTCCCACTTCGCCTCCACCTTGTCACCTTTCAACACGGCCAAGTATTCATTCAGCTTGGCACTCCTGTTGGAAGATCTTCGACTCCGTCTTAATGGCGATACGACTTGATCATCCCACTCAACCTTTCCGTCCGTCGTCTTCTCACAGGACAGATTTAAACTACTCGAGTCGTCCACGGCAACACACACCGCTGCATCTACTTCATCATTGTCATTTTCATTCTTATCATCAGCATCACTTTTTTCAGCTGACCTACACTTGTGTTTGTCGACATCAATCTCTTTCTCAGCATCCATTGCTTCAGAAACGGTCCTTTCTTCATTTGCACAATCAGCATTCTCAGTTGTTTCCTCACCAACATTCTCAGTTGTTTCCTCACCAACATTCTCAGTTGTTTCCTCATCAACGCCATCATCACAATCATTGTCCTCAGCCCTCTGCGTGTGTTGCTGACGTGTCCTAACCTGGATCTCAGAGATCTTCTTTCTCCGTTTTTCACTTCCCACATCTTCCGGCCCTTTCCTCTCCTCACCCGCTTCCTGTGCTGTCGTGGGTTGCTTACTACCACCACTAGACAGCCTTGAACTTGACCTGAGCCCAGGTGTACGCTGTGACGGACGTTTGTCCTCTTTGGTGCTGGTATCGCCTTGAGTCTTAGTAACAACTTTGCCCCCTTTGCCAATCTCAGGTGACAGATTGGCTGCATCAGGCTTTGGCCCTTTCTCACCGGCCGAGAGTCGAGTTGATTTCTGGCAGTCCACTGACAGCCTTTGACGAGAATGTCTCGTCCTGCCAGCCACCCCTTTCACTTCATCGTTTTCATCCACCAGAGGATCCTCTTCATCCTCCTCCTTCACGCTGTCTCCCTCTTCCTCAGCGGAGCTCTCCTCTGTCTCCACCCACCATATCCTCTTCTGCCGTTTCCGTTTCAGTCTGGCCGCATCCATTGTAATTTCTTCCAGCGGTGACGGGCATGAAATCTTAACGCCCTTCGCAGACTCCGAGTCTACGTCTTTCTTCAGCCCACCGGACATGATACTCAACTTCCAGCCAGCCGTGGCCTGACCCGGACTCTTTTTGTCCCGCCTCGGAACGGCGGCCATTGCTGTTGGCGATATCCGCGGCTGGAGCTTCATGGCGGTGACGCACTCCGTGTCCGAGTTGGGGGACAGGGGTGTGTCAAGAGACCTCCGACTGACCAACCCGACAGCTTCCAGCATTGTTTCTTTGGGCGACGCCTTCTCCTCCAATTTACCACCGTCTTTGTGGGACATGACGGAGGAACAGGTGGAGCCATCTGGTGACGTGGTGGATTTGGACCCGGACTCACGGTGCCTCACTTTGGCCAGATGTGCCGGGGCTGCGTTCCGTTGACTCAACGTACTCCTACGCAGAGATCTCTTGGAATCCTGGCTGTGGATACTGCTACCGTCGTCGGAGAAGTCTCGGACAGAGGGAGAAAATTTGGTGTCTTTGAAATCGTCAGTGATGATGATGCTAAGAGGCTCGTTGACACCCACAGAAGGTGTGGATGAATTTGGACTGGTCTTCATGTTACAACATCTCCTTTCTGAATTGGAATCAAGTCTACTATCACTTTTCTGTCCATTGTTCGACACTTTTGCAGCTGAAGAAGCGGTACTTCTCTTATCTCTGATAACCGGGGTTTCCTCGTCATCACTCGTACTGACCTCAAAGTCACAAACCTTGACATGCGCTTCATAGCTCTCGTTGGTTCGGTAAATCCGCCGGCATTTCTCACATTTGTACGGGCCAGGGTCAACAGGGAGCTTCCTTGTTCCACTTTCCGTTTTCAAATTTGCTGATGCGTTCTCCCTCAGACGTCCGTGCAATGCTCCGGCTTCACCTTCGCTGGGACTGTCAAACACGTTTTCATTACCACTACTCTCCTCTTTCAGAGTCTCTGTCTTCACTCCCTCTTTTCCTTCATCCAACGTCTGCTTTTGACACTCTTTTCCACCTTCACGAGCCAAAGAACCTGATTTCTCCTCGACATCTTTCACATCCATGTCTTCCTCTTTGCAATCCAAATCTTGTTTGTCACAACGCCTTTGCTTGTCATCAACAGCTAATTTTTGCCTTCTTTTCCTCTCAATTCCTTTGTTGTCGTTATCCGAATCACTTTCTTCCTTGATCTCAATGACAACTGCTTCTTCTTCCTTTTTCCCATCTAAGTCATCATTACCACCATGATGTCCCTCCATAACTTCTCTTTTTCCTGGAATTATCCCCTTCATAACCACACCATCTTCTTCAATCGTCTCAACTGTTTCTTCACTTTTCTTTGTTTTCATATCCCCGTCATGACTATTCGTCTCACCGCTGACAACAAGGTCTTTCTTTGTCTCAACACATCCTTTTTCACCTTGTGCTGCTCCTCCTCCTCCGCACTCTAAAACCCCTCCCGGAGAACTGTCTTCAAACTTCTTCAAATTTGAACTTCGTCGTCTCAAGGGATATTCCTTCAAAGCCAGTGACGAGTCCACATCATTTCTAGACCCACCAGCCCTCCTACTCCTTTTTCCTTCACTCTCACACCCACTACTGCTGGGTGAGTTTTCCCACTTGGAATCCTTTTTGTTCTCTTTCACTGCATCTCTCTCATTCCTAAGCTGTTTGGCGCCACCACATTCGTCGTCAGCCACAACTGAAACATTTCTCACCGTACCAACATCATAATCATCTTTATCATTATTATCAGAAACCATTCTTTCAGAGGCTTCAGAGCAATACATCGTCGTTGGGCGATGGGTTGAAGATATTTCAGCGTCAGCCTCTTTTTCGAATGAACTTGACACCGATTCACTCAAATCTTTTGGGGAAATCCTCTCTATTGCCTGTGAATCTTTGTCAACATCAATACACAAATTAATACTGTTACCGTCGTCATTGGTTCGACTATCCCCACCACTCTTCAAAGGAGAACTCGCCATTTTAACTTTCTCATTCCCTCCATCATCATCATCATCATCATTCGCTGTTTCATCAAAACTCAAATCATCCAGAACCAGATAATCACTCTCTTCGTCTGTCGTTACCAAAGCAGTCCGTAGTCTTGATGTCTCATCACTACTGCTGCTTTTTGGTTTTATCGCGTCTGATTGCGAGGATGAGATGGAGGAGGTACCAGTCGTCTGCTCTTTGGGGAGCTTAGATGTCACGTCTTCCACTTGACTCATCATGCTTTCTAGGCCACCAATGTTACCACAGCAAACTGCTCCATCGTCATCATCATTATTCTTAGCAACAACAGCATTATCACAAGCGGCATTACAAATGTCTGAGCTGGTGACCTTTTCAGTAAGGTCAACCACCACTTCAAGTTTGTCCTCCTCGTCCAAATCTGATTCATCGGGTACCACAATCTTAAATCCCAAACTGTCGTCATCATCATCATCATCATCATCATCGTCGTCGTCAAAATGGCCACCGACAGCTTCAGGTGAATGCCCTGATCTTGGATAATAAGATTCACCACCCGTTATCATCGTTGATTCAACATGGCCAATTTTCTCTTTTGATTCCAATTCCTTTGGCCTTTCTTCAACACTGCGCGATTGCGTTTCTGATGGAAACAGACAACCTTTACTCCGCTCACTTTCCTCTTTCATCTCGGTTTCATTCTCCCTCCCTGAAACTTGCTTGTCCTCTTTGCCTACACCTTCGATTCCATCTTTACCATCAAGACGGACGTTGTCCTTCTCCTTCGTAGAAAATTCATACAGACGCACCGAAGACGTACAAACATCTCCATGTTCCAACAATACTGTCTGCGTAACCTCACACCTTTGTTGACCCTCGGAGTGGAGAGTACCTAGTGGAGAAGATTTTGACGGCGCTGGTACGACAGAATCATCGATAGAGGGGGCTGGATTGAAGGTGAGAGTATTATCATTATGGCAACAGGTGTTCGTAGGCGTGATCAAATCACCAGACACTTTGGGATCCTCTTGTTTCTTGGCATCCTCTCCCACTTTGTTCTGCTCATCCTCTTCTTTCAACCCAAACGTGTTTGCTACTTTTCCTTCACTATCATCACTATGCTTTGAAAATAACTTTGCCTCAATGTCATCATCATTTTCATCATCTTTCTCCTTTTCATCATCATCGTCATCCTCATCATCATCAAGTATAATAATGCTCTCCTGCTTTTTAAATATTTCTTTCTTCCGTTTCTTATCTTCATCGTCGTCGTTGTGTTCCCCCTCCACACCCCTTTCCTCCCCACCAAAGGCATCCTTTGCAACATTCTCCAAGTCACTGTTGCTTCTCCCTTCAACAGCTCTCTCTTCATCAATCCCTTTCCCCATTTCACCACTAATTCCTGCGTCCGAATCCACTTCACTTCCCTTTTTAGACTCGTCACTTTTACAATCCCCTGTTCCTCCATTACTCGATCCATCCACTTCTCTCTCTCCTCCATCATTATTATTATCATCATTCTCCTCCTCCTCATTACCGGACTTGCTCGTTCCTCCTTCCTCCTCTTCCACCGCTTCTTCTCCGTCATCTTTCGATTCTCCCAATGCAGCAGACGCTATATTCAGCAAGTCTTCTTCGGAGACGTCCTCCGAGTCTGTGGTCACCAGCACCACCTTCAACTCCTCCTCCCCTTCAAGGATCTCACTGGGCACGCTTTGTAAAAGGGAGTGAATCCTTTCGGTCGACAAGTCCTCGGACGACGATGATGAATTGACAAATCCATCGTTCAATTTACTAACACTGCAATCACTCTCCTCTACAGATGAAGAAGAGTTTTGCCGAGCCTCCTGGGAAGGATTAGGGTCTACTCCATCGCCCACAAGACCTCCGTGTCCAACGTCTTCGTCCAATCGCGTGCAGGCGGCGTCTACTGCCATATCTTCGTCGTCTTCATTCTCCGGCAGTTCAAGAATTGGCATGGGAAGACCCAGATGCTGAGATAAGTTTTCTACTTTTTCTTGGTCCGAACATGTCTCAACTCCTCCTACCTCTCTGCTACTGGGGCAATTCCTAACCACCTCCAACCTGGATGTGAATGGGGTTGGGGACAAGGACGTGCATCTTGCCACCAGGCTGGGCGGCGCCGATTCTATTCTGGTCATCCCAGTGAACGGAGACTCGGATCTGGCCCTGACAAAAATTACCCGACCTTCGTTTAAACATTTCTCCTCACTGCTGGCCCTTCTCCTTATGGCGTTGCTCAAGTTTCCAAACACGCCCGGACATGAGGTCAGGGAACTGCTTCGAACAGCCGTCCTCTTTGCCACGTTAAACATGTGTTTCGTATCTTGCTCCAAGGTCAGAAGAGGAGATTGTTTTCCCGAAGCTGCTTTGTTCAAGCGTTCCGCTATTTTGACGAGGCCGAGTTCATCGTTTGAATACCTCAGATTTGGAAGAGCGTTTGGTGATGAGATTTTCTGTTTTTTAGCCGGAATGTATTTAGACGGGTCCTTGATGTTAAGAAGTTCCAAAGTACTTGGAGACAAGCCCGTGAGATTTAGAGATTTAGGCTGAGTCGAGGACGGCCAGGAGTTTGACAGCTGGGTGGAATTGCCTGAAGGCGATGACAACGATGACGATGATGACAACGACGACAGCGATCGTTTCAGGGTCCCGGTGGAGGAGGCACGGCTAGAGGCAAGCAATGGATTATCACTCGCCACATAAATAACGTCGTGGTCTACAATGGAGATGTTGCTGTTGTCACTGACGTTGCCAGATTGAAAGAGTGACATCAGGTTAGGGATGCCCAGCCTTGTCAGGTTGAGCTGTTCCAAAGGGACGTAGTCTGGATGAGAAACATCATGGACGATGCGGAGGTCTTGGATTCGAACTTCGGATGCGTCAGGGTCTGGTTTGATCTCCACAATGCGGCATGTGTAGACGCATCGCCGACGAGCATCCCTGGTACTCCAGTAGATCCTGGTACAGCTGTCATGGGAAAGGGAAGACAAACCATCAATATGAATACTTCCTGAAGTCTGCACTATGACAAACCAAATTACAATAAAATTGGAGGTTCCAACCTACAGTAAAATTGGAGGTTCCAACTTACCAGAAGACTGTTCTATCCCAAACCAAATTACAGAAAAAACTGGTGAAGGTTCTAACCTACAGTAAAATTGGAGGTTCCAACCTACAGCAAAAATTGGAGGTTCCAACCCACTGTAAAATTGGAGGTTCCAACCCACTGTAAAATTGGAGGTTCCAACCTACGGTAAAATTGGAGGTTCCAACCTACGGTAAAATTGGAGGTTCCAACCTACGGTAAAATTGGAGGTTCCAACCTACTGTAAAATTGGAGGTTCCAACCTACAGCAAAATTGGAGGTTCCAACTTAGGGTAAAATTGGAGGTTCCAACCTACAGTAAAATTGGAGGTTCCAACCTACAGTAACATTGGAGGTTCCAACTTACCAGAAGACTGTTCTATCCCAAACCAAATTACAGTAAAACTGGTGAAGGTTCCAACCTACAGTAAAATTGGAGGTTCCAACCTACAGTAAAATTGGAAGCTCCAACTTACCAGAAGACTGTTCTATCCCAAACCAAATTACAGTAAAATAGAAGGTTCCAACCTACAGTAAAATTGGAGGATCCAACCCACAGTAAAATTGGAGGTTCCAACTTACCAGAAGACTGTTCTATCCCAAACCAAATTACAGTAAAATAGAAGGTTCCAACCTACAGTAAAAAAGGAGGTTCCAACCTACAGTAAAATTGGAAGCTCCAACTTACCAGAAGACTTCTATCCCAAACCAAATTACAGTAAGTAGAAGGTTCCAACCTACCAGAAGTTGAGCGGCAGGAGGCCTTCCTCCGTGTCTGAGAGGGCAGGCTTGAGAACACCCAGAGCCTCCACAGTGCATGATCCTACAGTCAGAAAATACAACAAAGACAAAGACACGACTAATTGAGACAAATAGAATGTAGTAGTAAGGATTAAGAGAGATATTATCTCGTGGTCATCAAATACCTTGAAATTTGGTCTTCTGTTTAACACTTGACAATTTTCCACTACTATGTTGCGCTTCCGTGTGATTTTTTTTTCTTTCTTTTTTCACATCTAATCATATTTCTGGGCGGTTTTGGGTTTTTTTGTGTGGTTTTGGGGGTTTTCACTCGTCTTCTAGGAATCATATTTCTGGGTCAAAATTACAAACAGATTTGTCAATTCCAAAGTAATTGTCAGTCATTAATGGTTAGAAGCAAAGAAGAAGAATCAAACACCGCCTGTGAGCTAAAACTGCAACAACAATGTTATTCATACTTAACCCTCTAGTCTAGTGTCCAATGATAGATTTCCTTCCTGGGTAGAGCAATTTATCTTCATGTAACACTCCACCAATGGACCAGAGAGAAATGGTTCCAGATTTTTTAAATGTCAAAACTTTTATTTTAAGAAATGACCAGCAAGTGTGCCTTATTTGACACCTTGAACAGGTAAGGAACACATACATCGATGTGCCAACTTTGGCACACTGGGCCCTAGAGGGTTAATAAAAAATGTATTGGATCAACAGTGTTTATGTCCTTAGGTAAGACACTTCGCCATGCTGAAAAAAAATAAATATGCACATTCTTTGTGAATGGCTGTCGGACGGTGGGAGTGTCCAAATCAGACTAATGAGTTAAATAAAAAAAGGCACAAAGAAGACTGAATGGGTGCGTTGCTTACCAAAGACCACATTGAGAGCTGCCGGTTCCATGGCCTTTCCCCAGCCTTTGTTCTTGATCTTGTCAATGTCCACACAGACACGGCGATGGGTTTCAAATCCAACATCCTCTAAAATCTGGGAGTGACACAAAGAAGACGTTTTTTTTGGTTTGTTGTTTTTTTTAAAGTGAATAATATTGGGGTTTGTCGTCTTGGTCCCTGTACAAGTGCAGGCTCACAGACTTTACATCGCTTACCCCTTAGCAGGTATTAGTCGTTCTTGACACCCCCAGTGAGCATACAGTAGAGCAGCCTATAAGGCGCATCATACCAAGATACTGATATCTTTCTCTGCCTGTAGCTGGTTACTCGTAAAAACCAGAGTCAAATGAGGAAAACAGACTTGCCATCACTTAAAAAGAAAAATCTGTATTATCCTAATAGAAAGAAGAAGAAAAAAATCGAATTTGGAGGGAAAAAATCTGCATCTTCTTCCAACTAGACAGCTTATATATAAAAAAATCAAGAAAAAATATAATCGTACTTTCATACTTTAATACTTAAAATTTAATGTGAAGAATAATTTGCTGTGCAGCGCTGCAATGCGACTGACGCTTGGTATATTTCTGGCTATTTTCTGAATAAAGCCTGAATACAAAGTGCCCTTGTTGACAAAGTAAAGTTTGTTTGTTTATCAAGCCCTTTATACCACGCAAAGAAGTGTAGGGTTCAGCCATATGTCAAGCTATGAAGGGTGTACATGGCAAATGGAAGTAAATCCAAATGACGAGGAAAAACACCACTTACACATGGCTAGAACTAGAAAGACTCTGCATCAGAAATTAAGGTTGAAGACAAAGAGAAGAGCCCACTTTTTTACAAATTTGAAAACCCACCTCTCCGTCCACGCAATGGCCATGCAGTCTACAGAACATCCTCTTGTCCTCCTGGAACAGGCACTGGTCCTTCATGGCACACATGAAGTGGTAATTGGCGTGGCAGTTGGCGGCACAGCAACCTACAGTGGCTCCAAACTGCTGGCACTCGTTGCATCTCTGGAGGTTGGTGGAACACGGGAGAATTAAATCACATAAGGTAAATAAGATTTAATAGATTTATAAGATAAGTATTTTATCTATCATCATCATAACAACAACATCAAATTGGTATGATAATATTTTTGTGGTTGTTTTTAGGGGTTTTTTTAACGGTTTTGCATACTTTTTTGTGTGTGTGTTTCTATATTTATATTCATTTACAAGAATTCGGACTTCTAAAAACAAGATGCAGTTTTGGAGAAGTCAAGCAAGCCATTGTTGCATATTCAGTGAGAGGGGGGAATTAGTGTTGTAAAATTTAGTTGCATGAAAAAGCATCGTACATTATTGAGAATTATTAATTTTGACGGCGCATAATTTTGACGGAGACAACCGTGCAGTTCTAAGAATAAAGAATATCGTGATGTGGAAGGTACAGCACTACTAAGTACTTTTTTTCTTTAAAGAATAATAAATCAATTCCCTTTATTCATCATCCCATGTGGAAATTTGTCTTTAAGGTCTATTCCAAGGGTAGACCGGAATAACCCAGGCGTCAGCCGGAGTGCAGTGTTGCAAAGTGGTATCAAGGTCGTGATATAAAAATCAGTGCTTCCACCGGGATTTGAACATGCAACCACCGCGCCACTGACTCCCCCTCTTCCCACTGTAGTAACCTGTAACCGTTGTTTCTCTTACCAGTTTCCTGCCCCTGTTAATGGTGTCGTGTACGTTCTGAAGGGAGCCGTCATTGGCCTCAAACACCTCGGCAGACCACAGGGCACAGTGGATGTGGACCCACTCGTCTTGGCCACAGTACAGCAACCGGCCACACTCCTGTTACAAAGGCGGGAAAAACAGAAGGGGAGATCAGTTAGTGACATAGTGGGGGGGGGGGGGGGAGACTAAGAAGTCAGTTTGTTGGTACCAGCAATCACAAAGCCATTCCGCGTATACCGAGTCCTTCTCAAATAGGTTGGGGTCAGGTCAGTAAAACGATTGATTCATCTCTCCTTATCTATGGACTCACCTGGGGCATTTGGTCACCGAACCCGGCACAAAGCAAACAAGACCGGGTGTCCGACAGATGGACGGATGACAGCTGACCACCGGCTTCTGATGCCTTTTCCAGCTGGTGGTCCAGAGAGTGGGAACTCAAGTCTGTCAGGAAGACAAAGAAATAGAGGTGGTCTTAGTGTGTGTGGGAGGGATATCGATCTCTCTCCTCTCTCTCTCCCTCTCTCTCCCCCCCCCTCCCCCTCT
>JARFNW010209076.1:0-15725 GCA_031763155.1 Dirona albolineata
AAATGTATAATTATAAGGGGTTTCAGCCATAAATAAATGTGCTAGAAGCATTTGAAATTGGGACCATCAAATCAAGCTGTGACTGAGAATTTTAGCTGGCGTTTGAACACCTCAAATTTTTTTTACCGGGCGGCCAGAGGGTTAAACTCTTATCTAGTGATGGTCACTTGCAGTAAAACCTAAAGCAACAATAATATAAAAGATTAATTTTCTGCTTTAAAAGACTCAAACGAAAAGAAAAAAAATGTTATCAGTGATGACATCACCTTCACTGTGGGAGAAAAACAAAAGCATGGAGAGCCAACACCAGCTCACGCGCAGTTTTTCCAAAAATAAGTTCTAAAAAAATTTTAGTTCTTAAAAATTAACATCTGATCAAGAAGACACAAGTGAGCCAAAAGTTTTAGTTCTTGACGGTCTATGATTTTGAATGTTCTTACATTAGCAGGATCCTCTTTGTTGGCATCTGTGACACGTTTAAAAGCAAGTGCTGAAGAAGGAAGGCTTGTAGAAGCCGTCAAGATGTTGTGACTGTGTGACTTGAGGGCTTCTTCATCACTGTCTGATAAGAAGAAGAAAAGTAAATATTTATCCATCATTATTCTAGTTTTAAAAATATATCCATATCTTGAAAGTCTTTGAAAAACAACATTTAAAAAATCATTAAGTTACTATAACAATAAAAAATATATCAATCATAGCCTCCTCAGTAAAAGGTTAATATATATAATATATATTAACCTTTTACTGAGGAGGCTATGATTGAGGCTTTCATATTTCAAAGAAATTATTTCACATCAATGGTAGAGGGCTTGTCAGACAGCCTTGTAAACTTCATAATGTCCCAAGAACACTCCATTAAGAGACCTCCACATCTCAAAGGGACAATGCTATCCACCGCATTAGGAAATGGGACACCCCCTATGCATGTCATAATCGATAAATATAGAACATTTTTATTAAAAAGCTGTTCTGTCAAAATAGTTTAGTTGGAATTTAGACCCCTTTATGCAAGTAACATGGAGGACTATATACGGAAAGGCACAAATTTAACTCAAACCCTGAACAAAGAACAAAACAAGATTCTTTTTTTAAAGCATAATTTGCATGCTCTGGCAATGTAAGAAAATTCAACTATTTTTAACACTCACCATCTGAGTCATCATCATGAAAGTTCCCAGCCCAAGATGGTTTGTCTTCCTCAAATCTTAAAAAGAGAGAAAGAATATAATAAAACATTGTGTACTAGTACCAGGTTAGACATCATATCATCATCATTACCTCACTGAGGCAGTCATCAAGAAGACATAAGGGATAATGTCACAGCCACCTCCTTCAATGTTACATATAAGATGCTAATTATATAAACTTTCATATATATATATATATATATATATATATATATAGAAGGGCAAGACCATATCATCTGCAGAAAAATAAGAACTATAATATCAACAGAGCTTTGCAACTTTCTTGCAACCCTCAAATTTTCGACTTGCACCTCACTTTTCTTACAGAATTAAATAAGACACATTGTGTCAAAATATTAACCAAAATATAGCAGAACAAAACAATCATACAACACTCCTGTCGTGGTAGTGGCATAACTAATAGTAATGTTGCAATGTGATGCACAGTATAGGAATTCATTATAAATAACTATAATTATAATGGCCTTTTGATTTGTTATCCAATGAAGATATGCCTCTTGAATTACCGTTGCAGATGATGACCCTGTTCAATTGATCATTTCTCACATAAAACATATATTTACTCACTCGAAATTGAAACAGAACCAAAGGTTTTCACCATGAACTGAGTCAACAATGAGCAGTCATTTTCAATATGTGGTCTTTTGGTCCTGCTTATAAAAGGCTTAGAGTGTAAAAGTAAAATCAAATTTCACTCAAATCATGCTCTCTACTCATCATAATATTTACCCTTTGTCCTCTTCCTCATCATCTGAATCCTCCCATTTCTTTTGTGGAACTTCTTTTACTTCTTTTCGTTTCTGTTTAGCCCCTGATCCAAGTGTCTGCAAATACAAAATAATACTACTACTACTATAGAACTTGAACATCTTTATCTAAAAAAATTATACTAGACTAGATATTTTCAAGCATTTTCCAAGATTTTATCTGGAGGTAGTGGTAGGCCAGAATATATGCTTTTCATCATCAACTATCAATATATAATAATAAGTTACCTTTCAGACAAAAGCACATCCTTACTACATTACATAGCCGATAGCCTATATATAGCTATGTACACATATATATCTCTAAAATTGTTCTTCTGCAAGTCGGAAGAACTGGCATAAAATTAAAATTGAATATTTTAAAAAAAGGTCAGACATTATCATCCAGATTCAAAGGTGACAGGTGGATAAAGAAATTCATAAATTTAAAATAAGGCATAGAGAATTAGTCTAGTTCCAATAAATGAAATGGGCCTCTCTCTAGACTCTAGGTCTAGAGCGATGGAGCCCTTTCACAACAAGCCTAGCATTCTACATAATTTACATACTTTCAAAGCAATTTTCATTTTGTGGCAATGCCATCATTAGAAAACTGAGTAATAATTTCTTTTCATGAGTATTGTATATATAGACTATACTATATGTATCGTGACGTAAGTTAAGTACTTTTTTGTTTGAGGCTGAGGGCTTGATGAGGAGGGGGAAACATTCATTTCATTCAATAATTTTAAGCAGTTGCCATGGTCATCATAGTATGTCATAGTCATAATATATTAGTATTAGTTTATAGCATTTTCATGAAAAGGAAATCAATACTAAATATACTTAAATACTTACTTATAATATAACTTATCAAAAATGTATAGGCCTACAACTACAAAACCCATACTCTACTAGATCTAATTATACTAATACGTTAATTTTTAGTTTAGCTGTCTACTACTAAAACTTAAACTAAATACAATAACGTAGAGTCAATTGGCACCGAGTGACTCGGTGCCAATTGTCAATAACACTGCAAAGCGTCAATTGACACCGAGCGGTATCGAGGCACTCAGTCACAATTGACAATAACGTAATCGTCAATTGGAACTGCGCGGAATCGAAGTTACTGTTCATCAGCATCATGTAATTGTAATTCTATTTGTATTCTAATGAATCATTTTCATTTCTTCAGCTCAAATTCATAATAATATTATGTTCAATGTCGCGGTGTTTGTGACCAATGACCAATCAGATTCAAGCATTTATAATGCGCTATCCCATAATAGTATTCCCGAGAAAATCTGAGGAGATATTATGTTCAGGTAAATATCGTAATTTACCAAAGCTGTAAAAATCGTTGATCTGACAAATTCTGACTACCTATGTCATACTAGCTATGTCATGCCTATGTATGTAGTCTACCCAGGGGTGTAAAAGTAAAGTGTAAATGGCAAAGGAAAAAAAATCTGAAAACATGAGCAAGTCCAAAAATTATTAAATAAAACTCTACAGTACTCTCTACTCGTAAAGTTAAGGCTAAGGTATCCTAAGAAGAGACTACTAAGGTAGACATATAACTAAAATAATAGCTAAAAACCATGATAACCCTCAACAGTCAACACAGTCAGTAAGGTTCAATATTATTAATTAATAAATTGTTCTTTACCTCTGGTAGAGTTTCAATAACATCCTCTGCTACCCCAAGAACTGCTTCCTCAAGGAAAGCGACACGTTCTTCCTCTGTCTTGTCACATGGGGTATATCTAATTTTTTGATTCTGTTGCTCTGGTATATGTTGTGCCTTTTTCAACTTCGGTGCATCCCCTGCATCTTGTTTTCGCTTTTGTGCTAACTTACGTCTCAACATTTTGTATTTTCATATAAACCACAGCCACAAGTAAACCCCTTCCCTCGTGTGAGAGCCCCTTCTGGTTGTTGTTTTCGTTTAAGCTATAAAATTATCTGAGTGGTTTCCCTTGTTAATCTTTTAAAATCAAACAAACATTTGAGTCCATTCATTTGAATATGGAATAATTTATTTTAGAATTGTATTATTTATTTAGGTTAAAATAGACAGATTGAAGATAAAATGTTTAGGTAACAAATTGTCAAAACTACAATCTGATCGCTTCATACTCAGAAACAACAAAAGCTTATTCATTCAGTCTCAGCTGCATTGATTAGACGTCTATAATTCTTCTTGTCTCTTGGTTTGTCTGCTGAGCGTTTCCGGGGTTATGTTTTCGGTCTACCTATACAGTAAGGATTAATAAAGAGTTCAAGAAGTTCAAAAAAAGTTTTTCATCTGTTCATGTTTTAAAGACTTTACTGCTTTAGACATCGCATTACAGTGCTTAAATTGTACATAGGTAAATATTTGATTAAACCCTTTTACTGTTATATTTTTCTTTCGCTTCAGATCTTGTAAATGTAAGCTAGTTTGTACACATTTTAGACTACAATTACAATGCAATGGTCCAAAAATATTTTCTGCTGTCAAAATACTGCATTATAAATGAAATGGAGCAACTGAAATAAATAGTCTCAAAAGTACAGTGAAGTTGAGGGTTTGATTTTTTATGATATATATTGTTTTAGAAATTGATTTTATGGCTTGACCAATGTTTAAACTGAAAGAATTTTGCACACAAAAAAGTATTTAGACAGTAGATTAATTCTTTACCTATATTATTAAATAATTTGGCATCGCTGTTCTTGTACTTGTGCTAGTCTAGTACTTGTACTTTGTACTTGTGTGTGTAAATTGTAAACAAAGGAAAGCAGATCTCTGCTCAGTTCAAAATGAATTCTACTTTTTAAAATACAAATCATCCTTTCTAAAGAGTAGGCCACCTTTACTTCACAAATATTTGCCTGCCTAGACCAAAGTTGGTCAACCCTTCTTTTTTTAAAGGGCCCAAACAACATCAACAGTACAGTACAGAGTAGAGTCAGAGTGTAGTAATCATTGTTATTGTTAATTGTTATGATTCAAAATGATAATAATATCACAAGTTTTTAAAGCGGGTCGCAATTCTCAATCATTCTAAAACTAAAGACAGTCTTATTTAATGTTAGTGTTAGGCCTTTATATTATTATTAATGTCTTTTTATGAAAATGATTCAATTATAATCAATACCAATATTACCAATCACTTTTAAAACTTATTGGCATTGGTCATAGTAATAGTTAGTGTTAGGGAGTAAAACATGTTGTTATCAGCCGTTTTATCTAGTATTAGTATCATAGTCATAGAATAGAATCATGGGTTTTTAAAAAATTCTTTGTTGTTATTGGAATTACTAAACTAATGAGTATCTGTGCACACTCACTGGTAAACATAGATAAACCTGTCCACTTATATTATAGAGTCAATTGTTTTCATAATTACAAAGTTACTTGATAGCACTCTCTGTTACATGCAGTTGATATAATATAGCATTCAAATGAAACTGAATAGAAAAATTAACCTCACAACCTGCAAATGCGGACATTTGTGGTTCGTAGTATTTAGATTTAGATAATCTGCCCTGGTTAGTGTTATATTCAGTGTTGCGAACTTTGGAATGGACCACATTTGTAACTTGACGAGTGTCTGTTGACCTTTCTAGAAATATGTCTTTCCTTTTTTTTTAGGTATCGCACAGTAGTCTGTTATGATACTACAATGATTTGACCAGATCCTTTTGATCTTGCTTGTAATTTGTAACATATTTTTTTCTTCATGATTTTCTTTTCTTCCTTTTTGTAGAGAACACCACCATCTTGTTGCTTAAATTATTGGAAGTTAATTGACAAGATTTCAAGTATTCCAAATTTATTGAAAGCGATGGTGAGTATTCATTCATAATCATACCTCTAAACAACTTGTTCAGTTATTATATCTAATTTTGATCTATTGGATTGATTCATTCCGATTGAAATGTTAACATTCTATAAAGAGTCTAATTATTAATGTATTTAATAAAAATTGTTCAATATGTCAATCGGTGTAAACAGAAATGCTTTTAGTAGTGAAATATATGAATTTCCTGCTAAATCGTCCGCTCACCACATGTCTATCGTAATTGTGATCACTTTGCTTACTTGATTTACATATAATTATAATAATGAGTAAATTAAAAAGGAAGTGGTGGAAGAATCTAATATTAGCAAGTTTCAGAACTGTTCACCGGGTTTAACTTATAATTAAAAGTGTAAAAGTCTGTTGAAGTGAGATCATTTGTTGGATAAAAGTGGACATTTTTTTGTTCGTCAAATGAACTGTCGGAAAAGTGAATATATAATCCTATTATAATTATAAACCTGATAGGGAATATAGGTAGTAATTTATTTTGTTTTGAATCTGTAACGTGGTGATAAACAGTAGTATTTGTGGTTTGCTCATTATAATTCATAATTTCAAGCTTGCTTTAAGTAGAAACAACTAAGTGCCAGTGAAAAGAAGAAGAAAAAAGAGTTAAGATTATGAAGATTGTGTTGAAAACATTATTTTGATAGTGAAAGTAAGTCGACTACAAAGGGACGTTACTCACGACAATCGGTTTCGTACTTTTCTGTACTCACCTTTTATCGTGGCGATATAGGAACACAACTACAGTCGTAATTGGCAAAATGGCACGGCATAGCTGAAGTTACGACTGTACTCGTAAGCAGCAACGTACGGGCTAGTTAGCCTGTCTGATATCTAACAATAAACTTTATGTATTTCAAAATGGAAGTAAAGAAAAGATACATTTCCATCTGACAGCATGAGTTAGCCATCTTTGCACAATTTTTTTTTAAACCTTTAAATTCTATATTGCATTCTTCCATATCCACCTTCAAAGCTTACGTCATTGGCTGCTGCCGGCCACTGATCATATAGCATGTATTTCCAATACATACTTTTTTAGTGTGTGGAACAAAGTTTTTTAATTTGACTTAAAACTACAGATTGAACCCTGTTTTCAGCAGTTTTCAATTACTGTTTTCAATTTATGTTCAAACCTGGAATTATTATTTTCAGTCAAAATATTTTGTTTACTTGTTCAGTGTTGTTTTTGGGTTTTTTTACCCCTCCCTCTCCTCTGTAGTCTGCTAACTATCAGAAATTATATTTGATGATCGGATGAGAATGAAGCTTTGTGAGATAAATGATTTTAAAACAATTTTTTTACAGGCTCTTTGTGTGCGTCATTACACTGTAGTAGTGTTAACCTTGTGCCCCTTAAGTCAGCATGCCTGAGGGAAAAAGTCAGTAATAAAAAGTTTTAGCACAGAATACCAATTGTACGGGTAGATGTGAAATTAACACGCTACAGGGTAGACATATGGTTACTGTCCACAATTAGCACCCAGAGTGTAAGAGTAAAGTTTTCAAGTTTTATTACATGTTCATTTGAATTTGACAGCATGATATCTTTGTTTTAAAAATAGAATTGGTATGCATTGTAAGGTTATTATCGTTCAAATGGCCATGAATCATTTTTGTTTGATAATTTTTCTTTTGTTATACATTTTCGACTTAACTGTATCTACTTTAATAAATACACAACAATACACATCTGTAGCAATTCTAAGCAGGGATGGTAGATATGACAGTGTGGTAACTTTTAAGATGATTATCATAATAATGGCAATGATAATGTTGGCATAAAATTCACATCTCTGCTTTTTTTAGACTTTGTTCTCTTTCTCTTTGGAACATGACTTTGGTAGCTTAGGGGTTAATGAGCCCCTCATATTTATTGTGTTTTGTGTGAAGCATGTAATTGCTTTTTTGTTTTTCTTTGGTTTGATTAATTTTATTTCAAATGAGCAGTTCAGGTTAAAAGCCGTTTTAGATAAAGAACTGATGCATTATTATACTTATATATATAATACTTAGTGCAGCATTGTCTGAAGGGTTGTCAGATTATGGGTCTATTGAATAAGTTTAAACAAATTAATTAGAATAATTTGTTTGAAAAGTGTACAACTTTACAACCCTTAGAATATTCACAGTAGGGGTTGACATGACCATGGGATGTCTGTCAATACACTTGACAGTTGCGCACTATTGAGCATTGGTTATCGAGGAACCCGGCACGCAAGTGTCTCCTGGCTAGGCCGAAGTCTGAATGTCTCTTTGAATATTTCAAGCTTGGTTCAGTTAACAGTCTTCGCTGGGAAAAGTTCCAATCTTTGATGATGCATGGCATAAAGGAGTTTTTGAATTCACTTGAACGCTTTAACATGTCACGGTTCCTGTAGTTGATGTTCTTTGTAATCGTGTGATATATATATATATTATGTTGAGATCATCTGACCGAGTGACAACTACTCCATTTAATATGTTGCCCAGCTGCACTAATCGTTAGTCTTTCAGATGTTCTATGGGTTGTTTCCATCATAGTTACTTCATCCTATCTGTTATACTGCTGCTGCGACCTGAAGGTAGTAAGTTTGTCTGTTTGCACCTCTAATGATTTATGTTGAAGGTCCATGACCTGAAATCAACTTTAAAACATTGAAAAGGATGGCTGCTAGTCCCCTGCTGTATGATGATTATAATCATAAAGAGCTTTTACAATAAAGCCTTTGTCATCTGGCATCATCTTACAGCACACCGCAGTCGTGAAATAGAGTAGGCCTACACTTCTTCTTTGTTTAACGTCGTCTTTTTCCGTCAACTGAGTGGTTTCGACGGTGTCCATTTCTTGATGGCCGCTCTCCACTCTCTTTTGTTCGATGGGTCAGCCGCTCCAATGACTGCTGACGATGCGATGTCCTGCTTCACGTTGTCAATCCAACGTTTTTTCCGTCTACCGCAGGGCAGACACTTAATATGACACACGCTACCTGATAAGCGTGAATACAATTTTTGCTTTCCCGAGACAAATGCGCTTCTATAAGGCGCTTAGAACATGGTGATGATCGTGAATGAGCGCTGTATAAATGTACATTATTATTACTATTATCATTATGTCAGTATATTATTATCATCATTATCAAAAAAATAAACACACACAAAAAAAAAGACACCAAACCAAAAGACTTTCTGGCATGGTACGTATGGTACTCACCAGGAGGTTGAAAGAGAGTTTGAATTTCTGGAAGATGTCAACGAAGTCTTTGTCCATTGGGGGTCTGGCTCTGGCATTCAGCATTCCATCTGGTCAAGGGATGGACAGATGGATGAATGAATGGATGGATGGATGGATGGGTGGGTGGATGGGTGGATGGATGGATAGATGGACGGATGGATGGATATATGGATGGATGGATGGATAGATGGGACTGATCGATGAATGATGGATGGATGGATAGACAGATGGATGGACAGATGAATGAATGAATGGCCAATTTCATTGACAATACATAAACAGAATCCAATGTTTCACACCGCATACATAACACTTTAGTAAATCCCCTTTGAGTTGTTGTCCAGTACAGTGGCGTCGGTGGCTTAACTGGTCAGGGCCAAAGAGATGTCAAAAACAATTCCACAAGAAACTGCTGTCTTCAAAAACTTACTTTAACTGAGACTAGAATTGAAAGACAATGAATAAGATTTCTAATAACGACACAAAAATGTATCTCGATACTAACTAAGCTAGGAACTTGTCTATACATTCATCTAAAAAAAAAAAATGTAAAAAAAATTAAAATCACACATCAATTATTGCCTATTTCTCATATTTATTGCGCGAATAAAATATTTATATGAGCTCTTTGACGTAATGAAAACATAAAATTGGACAATAAATCATATGTATATATATGATGGCCACATTCATCATGTCTACAAAGCTTTAGCCGCTCACTTGAAATAGAAGAGTTGAAAGAAAGAATCAAGCTGTACCTATAAATGATAATATATAACCATGACCGTTCTACAAGGTGACAGCTAGCAATAGATGGATGGATGGATGGATGGATGGGTGGATGGATGGATGGATGGATGGATGGATGTATGGATGGATGGATGGATGTATGGGTGGATGGATGTATGGGTGGGTGGATGGATGGATGGGTGGGTGGATGGATGGATGAATGGATGGATGGATGGATGGATAATCCATTGATAGATAGATTGATGGGTGGATGGATGGATGGATGGATGGATAATCCATAGATAGATAGATTGATGGATGGATGGATAGATGGATGGATGGATGGATAATCCATAGATAGATGGATGGATGGATGGATGGATGGATGGATGGATGGATGGATGGATGGATTGATAGATAGATTGATAGATAGATGGCTCAGCTTACAGAATCCAAGTCACTATTTGTTTCAACCAAATTTTTTCCAAACAAAAAGCTTTGATATATACTATAACATAAATAGGTGAAAACCGTTTGCTTGGGTTTTTTTCTATTTCCCAGCGATCGGTCTATTGTGAGTAAAAAGTGTTGTGACAAACAACTTTCTAATGGTGAATAAGGAATCTCATCATTTATTTAATCTTTCAATACTTCCCGAATGGCAAGGTCAGGTCACTGAGGAAAATCTTTAACGATCTTGTCCTATTGATTATGTTTGTCGAGATTGATAATTAAACTTTTGGCAGAGATTGTGTTGTGGCAACAATAAGTTAATGGTAGTGGTTTTGTTGACTCCCACTTAGCCTTGAGTGTACTGAATTGACGTCAAAAAGGATGTTCCATTGGAGGAAACAACATACAACAAACACTCGTCTAGCAATCAGAGAAATAGATGAAACAGCAGAGACAAACAACGATAAGCAATAGTAGGATTTTCATATTATAGTGGAATAAATAATATATATATATATATATATATGATTTTCAGAAGCGAATGAGAATATAGTCGATGGTATTTATAATAACAATATAATAAATGTTCATAAATGAGAATAATAATTTTGTTTTTCAGACAGAGGATCAAAATGTTGCTCATCTCTTTTTCCTTACAAAATTGTTAAATCTGAAATATATTTATATTCTTAAAAATGTAGCCATGTGTATATGTATTTCTTATTCAATAGCCTTCAACTTCTTCTTCTTCTTCTTCTTCCTTTAAGCAAAAACTTAAGATTCATTGAAGACTTGTATGGCTGTATATACACAATTAAACACAATTTAACATAATTAAACACGTCATTTTAAAACTTCTACTGTGCTGGATTGCTTAGTGATGGTGGGTGGGTGGGTGGGTGGGTTTAAGGGGGGGGGGGGGGGGCTTATTCCAAAGGGCTGATGATGCCTGGGGGATAAAATGAATGAACTATCTTCATGATCAGATGTTAAATCTAATGACAATTATATAAATAAAAAATAAATAAAATTGCTAACGATTCTGTTGTTGTATCCCTCCTTGACGTCGAATATCAAACCAGTGAGTAAAACAAACATTAATATTTTTAAAAAAATAATTTAAAAATCCATTCCAATCGGAGTAAAACTAAAATAAAAGCAAAAACTAAATAGTAAAAAAACAGAAGGGTACTTTTTAAAAATACAACCATACAACAAAAAATAAATAAATAAATAAAAAAAGAACAAAAATTGAAACCCACTACAGAACACGAGAAAAATTCACACTCTCAACAAAAAAACAAAACAATCTAAAACTTAAAGGGGGGGGCGGAGATTTAAAAAATAAGCATACTATGTATTACATGACAAACCTGTACGAATGGATAGCATCAACACATGACTACAAATTATAAATTTGAAAACAGTGAGTACAAGCTGGATCTGACTAGCTGGCGACATACAAGGAAATTTGATTAAAATTATCGTCTACATTAATTTTAAAAAAAAATAAAAAAAATTCTCTTTATTCATCCCAGGAGTGAAATTTGTTTCTAGGGTCTATTTATAACTTAGGCGTCAGTCGCAGTGCAGCGCCGCAGAGTGGGATCAAGGTCTTAAGAAAAAAATCCAATGCTGACACTGGGATTCGAACCAGCGACCTCTCGAACCAAAGGGGAGTGACTTAATCACTACGCCACCAGCTCCCAGTTATCCATATTGTTCAGGTTAAAAAAAACCAAAACTTAAAACAATCTATTGGTGGACAATGAGTGCTGTTAATATCTAATTAGATGAACTGGTAATTAAGGAAATTTTTGTGTTTGAGTCCCAGACAATTTATGGTGGTGTCATTCATGCAAAAACTTCCGAAAGAATGCGTTAAAGTATTTCTATTATAATTGTTATTTTGATTATGATGATTATTATTATTATTATTATTATTATTATTATTATTATTATTATTATTATTATTATTATTATCATTAATATTTATAATTATCGTTATTATCATTATTGTTATTATTATTATTATTATTATTATTATTATTACCATTATTATTAATATTATCATCATCTATTTATTTATCAAACTACCTCCTTCGTCTAGTTTTATCACAACTACTATTTATGCCCTGTGTTTTCTTACATGTTATAAAAAAAGCAATCTAACACATCAATAACGAAAATCAAATCCACAAAACACGCATAAAAGACCCCTTTCAAATAGATGAAGAACAACAAACAGAATTTTTTTTAAACACACCCACCCCTGTAACAATTGACCACAACCATTGCTACGACGATGACCTTTAGAGTTTGACCAACTAAGAGACAAGAAATGAATTGCTGTGACCAAAAAATCTTTTCTTGACGCGCAAGTTCTATTTTCTTAGAAACTGTGCTTTGGTTACCTAAAGATTTTCTCACAATAAGTAAGTAACTTTTCCCTCACCACCTCCACCTTCACCTCTTGGACTCCTGTGGGTCTCTTCACCATTCGAAGGTGTCATAAAAATGGGTATGGTCAATTTCTATACGACAAGTTAATTTTGATGATGTCTCGACATGCTTCCCCAAGAGAAAAAAATAAGTTGCATCAAATAATTAAACCAACACTTGAACACGCATCCAAAAAGTTACGACTTCCACTTATCATTTCCAGATTCAAAATGGTTATTCCACTATATTTTTAACTAGAGAGACAGCAAATATCATATCTTAACCCTCTAGTGCGAGATGATAGATTTCCTACGTAGAACAATTACATTTTTATAAAACACACTTACTACAAATGGACAGAGAGACATACATGGTTCCAGCATTTTTAAATGTCATAACTTTCATCTTAAGAAATGGAAGCATGTGTCTTTTTTGGCACATTGGGCAGTTAAGGAATACAAAAACCAATGTGCCAACTTTGGTACACTGGCCTGTAGAGGGTTAATCAACCTCTCAATAGGGTACATCTTATGTCCTTATAATTAGTATGTTTTCTAATTTGAAATCAGATGCTTAGAATTGTTCTTACTATTTAAAAAAAAAAGTAATATGTGCTTTTAATATTGATGTATGTGCGTCTAGAGCTATCATGTGATGGGATTGGGCACAATATAAATAAATTTCATTGTTAGTATTATTATTATTATTATTATTATTATTATCACTGTGATGGTGTTGTCAAGTAGAGATGGAATATAAAATAAGAGGGGTCCTTGCTGACGCTGTTGGTGATGAAATATAAAACAAGTCAAGTTGTGCTTATTCACTTGTTTTGTGTTGGTATGGTATAAAATATAAAATTATATTCAGCCCCTTTGCACGTTGCCTAGGCATTCCTAAGAAGGAATAAAGATAATCCATCAAGCGTTAGCCTGATATCAACAGGAATCACCAATGCTGTCCAAGTGAGCAAACCAGGGGTTAATAATCTTGCCCAAGGAGAAGAAAAAAAATGAAATGCCTAAAGCCGGGGCTAGAACTCGGGTTGCCAGGTTGCAGTGCAATGTCTTATCCACTCAACCACATTGCCGGTATGGAATGATATGTAAAAATACTCCTTTACCAATTGAAAATGGCATCTTTTGTGTGTAAAACACTGAAATCTAACCCAGCTATTTGACAAGAATAAAAATTGTCATGTTATTATATAATATAATATGTTCAACAATAAACTAGCCACTATTAAAAAAGTTGAAATCTAGCCAAACTATTTGACCAGAAAAAAACCTGTCATGTTATTATATAATATAATATATGTACAACATTAAACTAGCCACTACTAAAAATAAGAGCACAAACTGCAACAGAATAGAATCTGGAAGTCTATAACATTATTATACTGGGGTGAGATCTATAGAGGAGGTACGATATACACATAACTAGAAACAAAAAGGAGGGGGGAGGGGGAAAAGATAAGCAGGTGAAACTGTCGACGACTAAAGCATAACAATAATGGTACGTTAATAATAAATCATTATATCGTAACATGACACAGAGATATAACATAACATAGCGGATTCCTTCATTGCCTTGAATCTTCTCCAACACCAACAACAACAACAATAATAATAAAAATTGTCTTTATCTTGTCCACAAGGACATTTTGTCTTTAACCTAATATTGAAAAAAAAGAAAGAAAAAAAGACTCGAGTCGTCAGCCACGCTGTGCAGCGCCGCAATGCAGGCAGTAGGAGTGAATTTTTAATTTTCTTGCCAAAAAGGAAAAAAACCACAATGCCGAACGCCAGACTCAAGACTCGAACCGTCGGTCCATCATCAGCATAGTTAGTATCGGCCACCAGAGTTTCAATAATTTATACTTTTAAAGAGTGTCACCAAATCCTACGTTGTTGTTTGTTTGTCTACTTCTATGTTCCTTGCCGAGGAAATTTTCTTCAATACTATCAGGCCTTGTCTATAATAAGCCAGACCTTAAATAATCCAATGGAAACACATCACCCACTGACCGCATGCAAATCCCAATCAACCACCCTAGAGCAATAACCATCCAAATCTACAAGCAAGTCTCCACTAACCAACATATATACGGTTAGAGACCCCCCCCCCCCAAAAAAAAAAACAACCAAAAAAACAAAAACAAAACAACCCCCCAGAAATATTATGATAATATCTTTTCTTTCTTATCCATTCCCTTTTTGAAATATTATAATCTTCCCATGTCAGATGTATATTGATAAAGGGTAAACCCGAAACGTTTATTTACTGTTGATTGTCAATGTTGCCATCATGGCGATAGAGCTAGATGTGTGAGTATTCTTGATCTAAGATATATGATCTAAAAAGAAAAAAACCCCCCAAAAAACATAGAAATACTAAACTAGCCTTGGAAATCTTGACGTCATGACTATAAAGATGTGCGAGCATTCTTCATCTAAGATCTATAATCTAAAACAAAAAAAAACTAGAAAAGTTAGACTAGCCCAATAATGTAAATAATACGATAGATCTCAGCTGTTTTCATGAAGAAAGGCTGCATCCTTGTTGACAATTACTAATACAAAGCCAGGATGCTGCCTTGTTCTTTGGTGAAAACGGTTGAGGTTTGTGTGTTAACGTTATTATTATTATTATTATTATTATTATATTAACAAAAAAACAAAAAATGAAAAGAGTGCAAAGATGAACTCAAATCAACACCACCACACCAACAACAACAACGAAATCTAAAAAAAATAAATAATAATAACAACAACAACAACAACAACAACAACGACTTCAAAACCAACCAAAGTGCATATCTTATTTACCTCCTGGTATGAATCAGCAATCGTGGGACAAAAGGGGGGGTGGGGGGAAAAATTAAAAGAAAAGGATTTATTATTAAAAGCTATTAGATTAGTACAAGATACAATAGGATAGGGTGAACATTTTGATTTATCAAACAAACGTACAAAAACAAACGCGTACTTTAATAATATTTATGTTTTAAATATATTCCTGCTTATTGCTCATAATGAAAACACATTTTAATGAAAACAGAGAACCCCCC
>JARFNW010209186.1:0-15725 GCA_031763155.1 Dirona albolineata
GCAGACATTAACTTAATGAGGGGTTTACTGGTGCAGACATTAACTTAATGAGGGGTTTACTGGTGCAGACATTAACTTAATGAGGGGTTTACTGGTGCAGACATTAACTTAATGAGGGGTTTACTGGTGCAGACATTAACTTAATGAGGGGTTTACTGGTGCAGACATTAACTTAATGAGGGGTTTACTGGTGCAGACATTAACTAAACAATGGTAATATTACAAAGTCACATTCCCAACGACACAGTGGTTATTTATTTTTCCAGAAAAAAAATCGGTAATTGATTTGACCTCGTTATCAACAATAAACAAACAAGGTCTCATTTCAGTGCTAGTGAAAAAAAAAAAACGTTGAAGGCATCTATAACATGGGGCGGCGGTGGCTGAACAGTAAACTCCACGCACGGTTGTGTTGTCAAGAAACGTTTATCACAGCGGACGGGTGACAGCTTAGAATCTAAAACTAAAACCGTCACAGCAATATTTTATACTTTATGAAATGTATTTGCTCGCTATCATTTGTGTCCTCAGGTAAGACACTATGCCCTGCTTACTTCTATCGAAGACGGATGTTTAATTCGAAGGTTCCCTCTATTGTAAGCAGCGTCGTCGTTGTCCCAAAAATTGTATTCCCGCCTTTCAGTCCGCGTGTGGCGTTACGAATGTTGAGTGTTCCATTGCTTTCCCGAGGCAAATGTGTTAGTGGTAAAGTGTGTAGAGCATTGTGATTAAGCGCTATAATATAATTGTGCAATATTGTGTTACCAAGTAGTATTTCTTACTTATATGTCTAAAGCGTTCGGGGCCAAATTGGGGGCGGTTTCGGCGGTATAATGAGTCATGGTAGTGTGTTTATTGAATAGGAATCCCATCCGTCCCAAGCAAAGAGTTGGTGGCAAGTGTGACAGGTGGTATAGTGAGACACAGGACTGTATGTACCCCCAACCCCACATAATGATTTACACTCCCCGCTCTTGCATATAACTCTTCTCTCACTCTCCCCCTCTCTCCCCCCTCCCTCTTCTCTTTCTCTCTCAGTCTCTCTCACACACACTCTCTTGTTTCTCTTAGTCTTGTTCACCTCTCTTTGTTTATGATTCTTTTTTTCTGTGCTAAAAAACAAGCAATGCTCTGTTCAATACCACTCACATCTGTAGCTGACACATTATACATGTTTTCACCCATCACCTTTTGAAACTGGGAATTTTACCAGAGGCATTTTTGATTTTGTCAGTAGGGAAATGTGTTAATACTACACAGTTTGCTATTGCCATGGTGTACACAGATGCAGGGGTCATACATTAAATAAATATATTGTTTTCTCTATTATTTTATTGATAATATACAATAGAAGAGTAATGTGTGTTTAAAGAGGTTTGTATTTATTTTCTCTATTTCTCATTCAGGATGATTATGATAAAAGAGACAATGATTTCGGCTATAGAGGGGCAGCTTCTGAGAAACATTATAAAGGGACAGAACCAGAGAAACATCATTATAAAGGGACAGAACCAGAGAAACATCATCATTATAAAGGGGAAGAACCAGAGAAACATCATCATTATAAAGGGTCAGAGAAGCATCAGCACTATGAAGGGGCAGAACCAGAAAAACATTACAAAGGGACAGAATCGGAGAAACACCATTACAAAGGGACAGAACCAGAGAAACTTGAAGATGGAATATCAGATGGAAAAGCGGAGGCGGATGGTGAGTTGTTTTATTTTTAACCATGATTGTTATGGACAAAATGCAAAGTGGTTGGTGGATTTGCTCAGAGGCAGACTTTCTGTCTGCTGTTGTCGGTGAGGTGGTGGGTGGTGATCCAGGCATCGGTTTGACAGTCTTTTATCCTTTTATCTCTTTCTGGCACTGCATCCTTTTCCTACTTACAAATGCTCATGTCCAACAATATCATCCATATGATGCTTTAGGAAGGAAAATAGTTTTGCCTGGTTTCTGTTGTTACTGCCATCTGACTTGATTTTAACGAAAATGGAAGCAGTCAAGCTGGGTCTGTGAAAGGTTGTTTACATTGCGGCTGTGACCTTTGCCCCATAGCACAACACCATGTAGCTGTTGCTATTCAATTTTGGTGCATTTCTCATTTTTGTTTCATTTGTGGCCATCTTCAATGGCCAGTGCCTGTTTTATTCATGATGTAAGTAAATTATTTCAAAACTTTCTCTGGCCTAGAAGATATTTGAAACCTTGAGTGGAGCTACTAACTGCTCCCAAGGGGAGTCATTGATCTCTATTGGCATTCTGGCCGTCTGAAATCCTGTTATTTAATAATGTATGATTTAAATGATTGAAATGATTCATGACCACATAGCATTCCTCTTTCACCTGTACCTGTACATTAACGTGACAGTCTCCTAAAGGTTTAAAACGCTTCTGGATAACCAGGAAATTTGAAATCTCAATGCAAAAAAGTGGAGCATTATGAGGATTATATATTTCTTAGGTTTTACTATTGATATTGTAATATCATGCTTTAGGTAATAAGGATTTTTCTTTAGTTTTTTTGGTTCTAGAAAAAATAGTTAATACAGTGCAACTTCTGGGTAACGACATTCCTGAATAGCGACATTGACCTCTGGTCACGATTTTTTTGCTATATATTAATAGTAATAAAAACCCCAAAATAGCGACATACATTTTAGTAAAACCCCTGTTTAGCGATAGCGATAATCGGCAGTTGACCTTTTCAGATTTTGGTACATAATTTGTGCATTTTATTTTGTTGATTAGGCTTCCCATTTGGTTTTCTCACTCAATGGTGCAAAAATATTGAGCATTATTATAATCTCATTTAATGTTGCAATTATTTTTAGATATTTTGTTTGGAACTCTCTGGGATTCAATTATCAGAATCAGGTCATCGTCTATATACATTGACAAAGTGTGAACCCTTTCAGACTATTGGTCATAATATTTTGATTAAAATGTAAAATGTAAAAGGAATCATTCTTCAGGTTTTAAAATAATCTCTTTTATATCTAAGTGGCACAGGCATTGTTTTCCCAAATATTTTATTCTGTGAAGAGATGGAATTTCATTTAGTATTTTACTTTCTTGATTTTACCACAGATGTCCAAATGGAAATCAGCAGTGAAGATAAAGAAGAGATACCCTTGCTTTCAAAGGAGGAGCTGGGGAAAGGAAAGAACATAGCCACGGTACCAATCCCGAAAGCCCATCCAGCAATGGCCAAACTGCAGTTCAAACTGAAGACAGACCCAGAGAGTGGCAAAGCCAAAGTCTCCTTCAATCTGACCAAATCTCTGAGGAAGGGCGTGCTGAAGAAAGCAGAGCAGGAAGAGAAGGAAGTGAAAGAAGATGGTGGTGATGGTGATGTCGGTGACGGTGAAGAAAGTGGGGTGAAGTCTGCAGCTGTTGATGAAGAAACTGCCTTGTTGGCAAAAACCTCTGGGGGTGAAGTGTTGGCTACCAGATTTAAAGTGGCCAAGAAATTTGAAATGTTTAGACCAGACATGTTGGTAGAAAAGCAGGCCATAGTTGTTCAAATGCCAACTGTTTCTGTGCCGACTGTTGGAAGTTCACCAGTTGTCTCAAAGCAGAAAATTATGAATCCTGCGGCTGCTGCTGCCGCGGCCGCTGTGAATGCTGCTATTGCTGCTGCTGAAGCAGTTTCTACAAATACAGAAAATAGCGACAATGACAAGACTGAGGTACGTGTAAGCGAAGAAGTGGCTCAGTCTGAGTTGCCTGATGGAAATCGGAAGACGGAGGACAAAGTTGGAGATCAGAGTAAAGGAGAAAGACTAGATGACTCTGATAAAACTAAAGATGTAGATGAGAAAAGAGACAAAAAGTATTCTTCGAGACAACAAGAGAAGGGAGAAGAAGAAGAGGGACGAAGAAGAGAAAGAGACAGAGAGGAAGATAGAAGTAGAAAAACAAGACAAAATAGCAGAGAAAGAGAGAGTAGAAGTGGGAGGGAAGACAAGGCCAAAAGGAGGGACGACTCGGACAGGAGAGAGGAGTATGAAAGGAGAGACAAGGAGAGGAGTGAACGATATCCTAGAAGAAGAGGGAGGGAAAACTACTCCCCTGACAGACCTGTAAGAAGCTCCAAGAGAAGCAGAAGTGGGAGTAGAGACAGGGGTAGGAGTAATAGCAGATCTCCTGAAAGGAGAGGTTCCTCTAGGAGGGGTGAGAGGGTGGGAGGCAACAGGAGTAGAGGGAGTGAAAAGGAAGTATATGATCGAAGGAGAGGTGACAGAGACAAAGGCAAGAGAGGCAGAGACTATGAGAATGATGAGGATGAGGATGAGAGAGGGGGAAAGGTAAAACCAGATGAGAGAGTCAAAGAGAGGAACGGGCCAAATGAGGATAGGGAGAGAAGAAGTAGATCAGATGAGAAAGTCAAAGAAAGGAATTTGTCAAACGAGGACAGAGAGGCTAGAAGTAGAACAGATGAGAAAGTCAAAGAAAGGAATTTGTCAAACGAGGACAGAGAGGCTAGAACTAGAACAGATGAGAAAGTCAAAGAAAGGAATTTGTCAAACGAGGACAGAGAGATCAGAAATAAATTAGATGAGAAAGAAAAAGAGAGTAAGGATGATACGGATGAAAAGGACTGTGAAAAGAAAGTCTTAAAGGAGGACAGAGATGAATGGGCCAAGTCAGAAGACAAAATAGTTACCAGTAAGTTGGATGATGACAGAGAAACCAACAGGAGGGCAGAGGAAGAGGGAAAAGAGGAGAATAGTAACAAGGCTGAAAGCTCACGTGAAGATAAATCCAAAAAAGGAAGGAAAAGAAAAGAGCCTGAGGTGGAGGAAGAGAAGAAAGCGTGTGAATTGTTGGATGGTGATGACATGGAAGTCGTTAAGGAGCAGGATGACAATGCATCTATGCAGCTGGAAGATAGGAAAAGAAATAACGGAGAAAGGTCATCAAAGCTTTCTAAACAACAAGAAGATGTTGCAGCAATGGAGATTGAAAATGTAGAGGAGAAAGAAAAAACAAGTTCTAAGCATAAAAAGACCAAAAGCAAAAGTAAAACCTATCGTTCTGATTCAGAGGAGAGGGATGAGAGAGAAAATGTTCCTGTAGCTAAGGACATGCATGAAGAAGTGGAGGAGAAAAAGAAAAACAAAGAAGATGCTGAACTGCTGGAAAGAGAGGAGGTGGATGAAAAAGAAAAGAGAAGTTCTCGTCATAAAAAGAGTAAGAAAATTATAAGTGATTCAGAAGGAATAGATTCTAAGGATGTAGTTGACAACACAGAGGAGATAAAGGGACAGAGACGAGACCTCAACTCATTGGAAACAGCAAAAGTGGAGGAGAAAGAAAAAACTTCAAAACATAACAAGAGTAAGACTAGAAGTAAAGTGCACAGCTCTGATTCAGAACCAGAAGAGGTAGATGAGAAAGGGAGGACTCTTATAGCTAAGGATGTAGATGAAGAAAATGAGGAAAAGAAGAAGTATGGTAAAGATAAAGGCAGTGTGAGATCATCCAACACCACCAGAGGCCGATCTCCTTCTCCTGGTGGTAAGAACAAGAGCAGGAAAGATGTACCAGAAGAGAGTCGAGAGGAAAAGAGGACTGGATCAGGCATCTATGAAAGGGATAATTCTGATGAAGAAATACATTCCGATTCTGAACACGGTAGATCTCATGGAAGAAGATGGCGACGGAAGTTGTCAAATTCGCCCGAAAGGCCAAGGAGGCATTCCCGTTTTGGTAAGCCAGAAAAGACACAACCTGAAAAGGACACGAAAAGAAAGACTAAGACTGAAGAGGAGTCTGCAGTGTCCCTTAGCGAAGTCTTTATAGATCTGTCTGCCATCCCGGGAAAGAGTAAATGGGAAATGGATGAGGATGAGGAGGAGCCCAAGGCTATGGTAGAAGACATTGACGAAATTAGGGATGACAGAGAAATGGCTCCAAGATTTCCCAAGAGACCAATATTGAGTTCCAGAGACATTGAAAGAGTGCAGGGTCTACAACACAGAGGAAACGTGCTGTCAGCAAGAAGAGAACGAGTGAGTCGTTGGTCAGCGCCATCTACTGGTGAGAGAAATCGTTTTGCAGAGCGTGAGGAACCGCGGGAGTTCAGAGAACGAAGGACAAAGGCTAAAGAAGAAAAGAAAGGAAGGCAGAAGAGAGAAGAAAGGATAGTCGCTGACGAAGAATTTTATACTGAAAATAAAGATAAAGACGATAGTGTGAAACAGTCACATAAGAAGGAGAAGCTTTTGGAGAAAGAAGAGGAAAAAGAAGACGTCAAAAGCCCAGAGATGAATGAAGTGGAAACGTTTTCAGAAAAAGACTCAAGGCACTCAAAATACACACAAGAGCAGGATTCGAAAACAGAGTCTTGGGCCAAAGACACTGATCAAGTTTTTGGCAGAGATGATTGGAATGAGGACATCAGGCCATCATCATCTGGTGGGAAAAAGTCACAGGATGATACACAAAAGACTGCAATGGGAGAAGAGTCGTCAAAGAAAATGACAAGCTCAGAGCCAGAGCAGCCATGTTCAGATGAGGAAAGTTTGTCCGGTAAAGACACTGAATCCAGAACTTCAGTTTTAAGTGATAAGAGTTCTAAACGAGACAAAAGGAAATCAAATTCACCATCAAGATTGAAGTTGAATAAAGAAAAAGATACAGGCCAATTAGAGAGGGACAGATCGCCAAGTCCATCTAGAGATGAAATGGAAAGTCATTCACCAAAGGACCATAGGGAAATATCTGTCTCAAAGTCTTCTCAAAAGGGCAAAGACGCAAGGAGACCTTCAAGATCAGCAGATCGAGAAGAGCTACAAAGTAACTCATCCAGAGATCCTGTAGAACGATCTGACTCTAGATCATCTCAAAGGAGTAAAGACAAGAGACACTCAAGATCAGCTGATAGAGAAGAGCTTCAAAGCAATTCATCTAGAGATCCCATCGAACGACCCAACTCTAGATCATCTCAAAGGAGTAAAGACAAAAGACGTTCAAGATCAACTGATAGAGAGGAGCTACAAAGCAATTCATCTAGAGAGCTCATCGAACGGTCAGACTCTAGATCATCTCAGAGAAGCAAAGACAAAAGAAGACGCTCAAGATCAGTTGATAGAGAAGAGCAACAAAGTAATTCATCTAGAGATCCTGTTGAACGACCCGACCCTAGATCTAGTAAAGACAAAAGAAAACACTCCAGATCAGCTGAAGGGGAGGAAATTGAAAGTAATTCATACAGAGATCTTGCAGAACGACCCGACTCCAGATCGTCTCAAAGGAATAGGGACAAAAGAATGCCTTCGAGATCTCCAAAAAGAAAAGAGCGCTCACGTTCAAGATCATATGACGGAAGAAGAGGGCGATCGAGATCCGGTGAGCGCAGCAAAAGAGGCCTCAGAAGGCAGTCCAAATCACCCAGCAGGATGGAAAGATCTGACGGGTACGGGAAGAGAAGTAGATCAAATCGAAATTCAAAGTCTATGTCCCCTGTTTATGGCCGTAAAAGGAGGAACAGATCCAGATCCAACTCCTTTGAGGGAAAGGACAAAAGTAGGGGAGACAGGTCAAAATCGAGAGATGTGGACAAAAGAAGTCGTACAACACGCAGTCCTGATAGGGAAACATTTAGGCCTGGCAAAGACAGGAGAGCAACTTCATCTAGATCACAATCACCAGATAATGGAAAAAGAAGTGATGGTTTCAAAAAGAAAAGCAAGAATCGAAAGGAATCCAAGGAAGAGGGAAGGGATGGTGGGAGAGAGGCAGTGAAACGTAAAGAGCATCAATCTTCCTCAGCAGTAGATTTACTCTCCATTCCCATCCCTGGAGAAATACCGTTACCTTCAAAACAATCATCCAAAATCAGTGAAAAGAAAGTGGCCGAAGTTGAAGATATACCAGAAAAGGACGATTTAGATACTGTAGAAATGGATATCTCTGATGACGATATGGCTGAAAATGATAATAGCATTACAGCCTCTGAGATAGGAGCAGCTCCTAAAGACAAGTCCAGTGGAACAAAAGAAATAACTGGAGCACCTGCGCCATTGGACAAAACAACTTGTAGTCAGAACTCAAAAACATCCTCAGATAGTAAAAATGGCAGTCGTCAAATCAAATTCTCAATCGCTGCTGCGGGAAAAAGTAAAAAGCTGATGAAGCCTCTGCCAACATCTGATCTTCTGAATGATGAGGATGAGGATGAGGAAAACGATCGTAAGAAGAAGAGGAAGCAGAAACTATCCCTGCTAGACCCTTGTGATGAACGTGACAGGCTTGAAGACAGGGGAGATACATTCAAGGACGCAAACAAGAAAGAAGATATGGCAGAGTTTCCTCTGAAAACCTCAAGAGCTATGACTGACCTTACTACATTGACCCAGAAATTGAAGGAAAGCGAAAAAGACGAGTCCCGTGTTGATGAGGGGGATATTGTGTTAGTGAAAGAGCAGAAACCAGAGACGAACACATCAGAAAACCTGAGCGAGAAAGAGAAAGAGATTAAAGATGGGTCTGAGAATAAAGAGGAGGCTCCTCACCCAGCATCCAAACCTCCAACACGACTCAAATTTAAATACATTCCACTGTGGGAGATGGAAGGAGAGAAAAGGCCTGTCCATGAGCTGGAGGAAGAACAGGTTGACGGCAATGCCTCTCTCAGTCTAGGCTTGGATTACGATAGCAACAGTTCTGAGAATGAGGGCGAAAAGGGAACCACCTCGTCACCATCAAAGAAATCCCCTGAAAAAAGGCAGAGGAAAGGGAAAAAATTAGATGACGGAACAAATATACCATCTAACTCTAAGGTCGATCCTGAAAAGATTGAAAATGACGTCTCAGCTCCTAGTGAAGTAAGAGAATCAGATGTAAAAGACGATATAGAAGATATTAACGTAAGAGAATCTTCAACTGGTACTGCGAAATCTGAAATGCCTGTAGAAGAAGAGGCTGTTACCATGGTGACAGGAACATTAGAGGAGTATTCACCATCACATCCATCTCAGGAAGACAATGTCGACGATACACTTTTACTGCCTTCAAATAATAGAAAAATAGAAAATGAAAATGAAGACTTGTCTTGTGTGTCCAGTAGTACTGCTGTCCAACCTTCTACAGGATTAGCATCTTTGACAAATAGTTTTTCAACTGCAGCCGCATCACTTCCTGTAGAGACTGCTAATTCGAACCTGCCAACTCCTGGCAAGTTTCGCATATCTCGGTTCAGTCAGGGACTCTCGCCTGTACTCCCACAATCACAGCTGGTACCCCCACCGGTTGTACAGACAGTATTCACACTGCAACTCCCCCCTCAAACTGTACCCCCTCCATTTCCAGTGTCAGCCCCTGTCAGTGTGGGCATGATACCACCAGTGGCTGACACAACATCGTCTTCAGCAGCCTGGGATGGTCCTGACGTAGCTACATCACCAACATCCACACATAAGACACCGTTAGCAACAGTAGAAACCACAACCATCTCAGCATCATCGTCACCAGCATCCATAGCTCCCTCCATTGCCAATCCGATAATATCTGGTCTTGGTCACCCAGTGCTGTCACCGTCTCTACCTTCATCTCCTTTTGGAGATTCATCCCCTTCAACAAAATCAGCACCTCAACAAAAAACAGAATCTACGGCCCACCCCAGCCCAGTCAGTAACTCGAGTGATAAACCAGCATCTGCCTCAAAACGACCGCGATTTTCATCTATCCTGACTCAGCCAAAAGCAGACTCTGGGACCAAAGACACTGAAATGCCTTTGGGGAAAGCAAAACCACAGCCGTCAACCGAGGTAGTTAATGATACAATTGTCGTCTCAAATCAGTTTCCTGCTTCGCCAGAAAGGTCAAAGAAGTTAAATGTGGAGTCTCCATTGAAAACTAAAGGCAGTAGAAAAGAAACTGGCCTCCTATCTTCACTACCAGACCTGTCGGATATACCTTTGCCAGGAGAAATGAAGTCAACACAGTCAGCTGCCCCCAGTAGTCATAGTCCAAAACTTTCTCATATAGAAAAGGATAGTAAAACCGTCTCTAAACCGACCCCCCAACCCTCACATCCATTGGAGGATCCAATATCACCAACTGTCCAACCACCACTACCACCTGTCTCCTCTGTACCCTCAAAACATTCTGCGGACGTACAAGATAATAGTTCATCCTCTTCATCTTCAACATCTCCTCCTCCATCGGCCACATCAAGCTTGACAACTCCGCAGTCATTGAGCCAAGCCTTTGGAGCAGCAGCTCTGTCGGAGAAGAAAAAGCGATTCGTGCAGTCTCCGTTGTCCATCGGTCTGCTACCCAAGATCCAAATACAAGCCCAGTCACCCCTGTCCATCGGACCTCTGCCAAGGTTGCCCCCTGAGCCTCTGAGCAAAGAACTGCTGTCTGCTGCGCTGTCCAAGTCTCAGGCGGAAAAAAAGGCAAAAAGCGACAACAGTAGTCCAGCGACGCCATCTGCTCAAATTTCCACCTTAAGAATTCATATGGTGCTAAAAAATAAGATGTCATCAGTGTCAAAAACCGTAGCACCCGGTTTTGATGACGACGGAAGTGACAATGATGGAGACAAAGTCAGCGAAAAGAGTATGTTTCTACCAATTCCCTTTGAAAATGAGAATATTGCTCCAGTTTTAAGTGAGAGTGAGCAGGATAAAAGTGATGCTTCATCAAGGCCTACCCTCCCTTCAGGTCCTAGTGGGGATTTTGAAATAAGCTCAAGCACAGGGGTGCAAGGAATTCCCATTGTCAGCAGTTCTGTTCCACAGATAGAAGCAGTAACATATCCAGTCAAAGTGATCACGAGTTCCAGGGATGGAGAAGACCGACCCAGGGATGAATTTGCCTCTGTCAAAGCAAAGGCACAAGTAGCAAGTGAACAAGAGGAAGGAAAAGAAAGAGAGAAGAATGCTGTGAGAGATAAAGACAGAGAGGATAGAGAGAGTAGGAAGAATAAAAAGGACGAAGCGGAAAGGAGAAAGGACGAAGTGGAAAGGAGGAAAAAGAGTCGATTTGATGAGAAAGATGCTAAGAGAAGAGACCAGGAGGGTAGGGCAGAAAATGAAGAAGTAGAATTTGATTTGAGTAAGGTGAAAACTGAAAAGGAAGATGATTTTGAAGAAAGGAGTAAGAATAAAAAGAAGACAGAGGATGGCAGAAAAGAAAAGCGTAAAAATGATTCAGAAAGAGATAAGTATGAAAAACGAAGTCGAGATGGAAAAGCTGACGATAGAAGAAAGGGCAGACACAACGATGATGATGACAATGCGGAGAGAAGTAACTATGCTGGGGAGAGAGAAAGGAGTTATGAAAGAGACCGCACAAGGGACTGGGATTCTAGATCTAGGGATAAAGAGAGGAAGAGGAGTAGAGAAAGAAGTTGGGAACGAGATGACAGAAAAGGCACTCGACAGGGCAAACGAAGCCGTCGAAGCAGAGATAGGAGCAAAAGTAGGAGCCCGAGTCGCAGACGAGCCAGAAGTCGAGACCGGTATGACCGAAACAGGAGTTGGGAGAGAGACTATGCGAAAGACAGGGGCAGAAACAGGGACCAGACCTTTGAGAGAGATCGCAGCAGAGATAGAGATTTCGAAAGGAACAGAAGTCGAAGTGGAGACCGAGATTTTGAAAGAAATCGCAGCAGAAGCAGAGACAGGGATAGAAATATGAGCAGGGATAGGGAATCTGAAAGGGACAGAGGCAGAAGTCCAGCAAGGAAGACTCAGAAAAGGAAATCTTCCAGATCGGCGAAGGAGGAGTTCTTGAAGGAAGTGAGCAAAATAGATGCAGCGTACGCTTCTCAAGGAAAGGGAGATAATTTATATGAACTGCCGGCTGTCAACAGTGACGTGTCGATGGAGGGTGGGCAGAATTATTTGGGAAATTCGGGGATGTATCCTGGAGGAAGCAACTATAGTCATGACCCAAATTATCCAAACGCTGAACACGGTGGTTATTCCGGAATGCCACCGTTTGAAGGACAAGAGCACCACCAGAATATGTCTGGCCCAAATATCCCTTGTCAACAATATCGGTCTCAATACGAAAATCAGTGGCCCCCTCCCCCTCAGCATCACTCTGGTGCTCCACTATCTCAGGAACAATACCCTCCTCCACCCGTCCCTCCCCCTCATCAGTACCCTAGTGGATTACCCATGGATAATAATCTACCCCAACAACAACAGCAACACTACGTTCCTCACCACCAGTCATCGCAACATCACCATCAACAACAACAGCATCATCTACATCAAATACCACCACAGATGCAGTTTAATCAGGGTCCTTCAGGTCCTACATCACATCAGTCATTTCCACCTCCCCTTCCTCACCAACAACCGCATCAACAACAACAATATCATCATCACCAGCCAATACCCCCACCCCACAGCTCCCACCCAGACGCTATACCCCAGCATTACATTGGGGTTCCACCTCCACAAACTGACGACCCGACAAGCCAACAGTTCCTCTCTCATCCACCACCCCCTCAACAACAAGGACCAAATAACTTGAACCAACCCTTACTGGTGGGTTCGAACCCGAACCAATTCCAGGCAGGACCACCTCCTGGCCATGACGTCGGACCCTTCCCCCCTCTACCACCAGTCAGTCAGAATTTCGACTTCCCACCAGCTCAGGCAAAAGAAACCACTCCAGACACTTCATCGTTTATTCCTAGGAGCCCTTCGGTCACGTCTTCGTCGTTCGGAGAGTTTGTCAGTCCTCAGATGGCTCTGTCAGGATCTGCAAATGCCACTGCAACAAAACCACCGGCCACTTCTCGTCTTAGCAGAGCTAGAATTGACGGAAAACCCAGAAAGTCTCGGTTCTCTTCACCGCTCAGTAGCCCGAGAGCCAGTCCTATTCCTAATGTATTCTTGGAAAGCAACTCGCCCACAATCGCCAATGCTGCCAGTAGAAATGAGACGCCGGCCGGAAGTGGGCGGCAGAGTGGTGGTGGTCAAAGTGGACCGTCATTTGAAACTTCATCTCGGGCAGAACCGGTGGACGGAATGGTCTCCAAGGATCATCAGGCAGGGAGATCGTCTAGGAGAGAGCATAGAAAGAGGCCTAACCGATTTGAAATGGATGACGCCACAATGGAATCAATGGTTTCTTCCACTGGCGTTGAAGACATCCATCCTGACACTGAAAGTGACTCAGGTGCTGAGACTTCCTTCAAGCCGCTGAAGGTAAGAATTGTGGTGTTGTTAATGTCTGTCTTTTATCTGTTTAGTCTCCACTAATGAATGAGTCTGGACCCATTGCATTTGATTTTCAATGTGTTTTCTTTCCAGAAACCCAATGTTAAATTGTTAATGTAGCTTAGTACACATGCTTTACGCAAAAAGTGATTTTTGTCTTTCTAGGATCAGCAACAAAACAATGTGATAATGATAAAAAATGTTGAAATGATTTGTTCCCGAAAGCTAAAAATATAAAATAAGTTGTGTGTATTAGGCTGAAGAAAGGAAGCATGCCTCACTTGTCAAGTGTTGATAACATAATTTTAAGCCATGCACACTAGAGATACAACAACAACAACAAAAAAGACCAAAAAGAAATTAAAAAGAAGAATATGAATTATGACAAAAGAATAGTTGTTCTTTTATCATGTTGATTTGACTCTCTCCAGGTGAAATCCAGGTGGAGGAGAAACAGCGAAGCGGAAGCAGTGGCGGATACGTCCTCACCAACTCCCATTGAGGTGACAAAACAGTTGGCAAAGGTTTTGCAGGATCTGGCTGCTTCCAGCGAGCAAGCTAAAAAGCTAAAGGAGGAGGTGAGTCCCTGATAGTGTGAAAATATTTGAGTACAAACATATGTATGTATCCTGTGAATGGAACAATGATGTAAATGCCACCCTTCTAGCCTGTGAATGGAACAATGATATAAATGCCATCCTTCTAGCCTGTGAATGGAACAATGATGTAAATGCCACCCTTCTAGTCTGTGAATGGAACAATGATATAAATGCCATCCTTCTAGTCTGTGAATGGAACAATGATATAAATGCCATCCTTCTAGCCTGTGAATGGAATCCAATGATGTAAATGCCACCCTTCTAGCCTGTGAATGGAACAATGATGTAAATGCCACCCTTCTAGCCTGTGATCCACATGAGCAAGATTTGGTCTTGATTTGGTGTGTCCCCTCCTACCCTTGTTTTCTTCTAGTTCTATTGTTTGTGGAATTACTCGTATACCCTCAAATGAATAAAAGCGTATCTGATGCAAAAGATATTTCGAATCTTTTCCAGACAACATTTTGATGACACTTATAGAAACTGTTTACCCTATTTGAATATTGTTTATTTTTATTTTTATTGTTTGCAGACATCATTTTGATGACACTTGTGAGAAAGTGTTCATTTTTAGAATGTCGCTTTATTTGTATATTGTTTGCAATGAAAGAAAACACATTGATTTGTCACCCCAAGTATAATGACAATTGGATGATATTGATATTTATGAATGATTTTGATTGTAAATAGCGTAGGATGATTTTGATTTCCCGGTACTGTCATCCACCAGGCAAGAGGGAATGATGAGCAGCAGCAATTCAAGGAGGAGGCGGAAGGCAAACAGGAAGGCAAGGAAATGGATGGAGTGGAGACCAAGGAAGAGAAAGAGGAGGACCTGAATAGCCTGATGAAGAGGCCAGACTTTCCCAAGTTTGAGATCATTTCTGAAAACATTCACCTCACTGAGAGGTGAGTAACCGTTTTCTTGTGGGTGTTTGACGGACCTTTGGAATTGAAGGACGATTATTTGTATTTTGTTTTTTATGTTTAGAAAAAATGAAATATATAGCCTATATAATTTAATAAAAATGAATAATTAATGTTCAATAACTTGCAACTGAAATGAGAATTTATTATTTTTGAAAAAGAATACCGTACATAAAACAAGAGTTTCTTTGGAAGTAATATACTAATAATGATGATGATGTAAAGAGAAAAAGAGACAGAAAATCAAAACATGGTAGTCCTGAGTTTTTTAAAGAAAAAATGTTTTATCAATTTTGTTAAAGGTGAAGTAACAAACCAAATATCATGCTAATCTATTGGATAGAATATTACCTTTAATGGCAGATTTTAAACAAATGTGGCATTTATATAACGACAGCTGTTGTTTTTATTGACAGGAAAAAGTCTAAAGGCATGAAGAGGATGCAGTGTGACTGTACCACAAGCAGGGAAGACAGGTCAAACGACATTCCTGCTTGTGGCTCAGACTGTCTCAATCGCATGCTCATGATTGAATGGTGAGTACCTGATAATGTCATGCAGTGTCAGTGTCAGTAAGTAAAGAAAAATCTGCGGTTTGATGTGTGTGCAATATTATGTTCAATATGTTTTACCCAAGGTCTGGTTTTGAATTGTATTTAATTAATTTACTTTCAGTGGCTACAGATGTCCTTGTGGTGATCATTGCACCAACAGAAGATTTCAGAAGGTATGACAGTGTTATAATGTTTGTCCTCTTAGATATATTACAGTCAATGTGAAGATTATATTATATCAATTGTCACTTCAGTGAGATAAGATAAGACAAGATAAGATATCCTGTGTTGATCCATGATGGAAGATTTAGTGGGTTGCAAAGTGGTTGCTTTAACTTTAAGAATGAATACAATGTATGAGTAAACAATATTCATATTATATGAAGCAATCCATCATCACACACGGTCATTTTAGAAAGTGGATTAAGATAAGACTTTTAATAGACCCC
>JARFNW010209297.1:0-15708 GCA_031763155.1 Dirona albolineata
TAATGATAATAATAATAATAATAATAATAATAATAATAATAATAATAATAATAATAATAATAATAATTATAATAATATCAATGGTTCAAACAGAGGACAATCTATGCGCAGAGAATTAGCACTTGGATGCGTGCCCACAGACATAAACACACTTGTACATGCACAAATGCAGGCAATTTTAAATATCATATTTCTTATCAAATGTTGTGAGGCACATGATGACAAGCACATCAATATCAATTTTTTCTATTTTTAAAAAAAATTGTTTTCGAACTCTGCTCTTTCAAAATGGAAACCTCCCAGAGTTGCCACCCCTTGTCGTAAATTAATGCATGACGACTCACCGACAAGTAAACAGCATTGATGTAGTCGTTACATCCGTCCACGGAGGTATACAGGAAAGGACGACTGCGATTGGCTGGTTCAAAGAGATGGGACAGAAATAAATTGTTATCATCATATCAAAATTTATAATAAAACAAAGCGTCATTTTATTCTCATCATCAACCGTTCCAATCACAAACCAAACGAATTGCATTCAGTCACACATCATTTGCATCAACCACAGGACTTTACTACCATCGTTTTTAAAAGATCACAGTGGGCTCATCACCTGCTTGTCTTAAATTCCTGATGCAGAGTCTTTCTAACCATGTTGCAGGTGATGAGTGGTGTAGTCCTCATTGACATTTGGATTTACTTCCGTTTGTTATGTTCACCCTTCAGAGCTTGACATATGGCTGGCCCCTACACTGCTTTATGTGGTATGAAGGGGTTTTGATTAACAGTTTAAAAAGCTGCATTGAACTTCAAATTTCAATTACACAAAATTTTGCCTTGACATGAACTCAACCAATAAAGGGGAATGGACCCAACAGGATGATATCCTGCTTGACTTCAATTCTTGGCACAGTTTTTAGTCAAGTTTTGAGTCATAGTCATGCATGGTGGCCTGTGCGTTTGAATGTAGGTACTTTATAATTTGTGCCCAAGGCTGGCCATGGAGCTGACCGTCACAAACATCATGGTGTATAAATACAAACCATACCAACCTGGTAGAATATTCTTGAATCGGTTCTTACTGATGTTCTCGTCGTGTAAGGCGGCAGAGTACTCTCCCCTGTCCACCGTCGGAGACAAAAGCTGGAGGACCTGAGGGACGGAGAAAGACACAAACACAATTCAGTCAAAGACATTTGGAGAAACAACGGAAAATTTCTACAATTCACATTCCGATGTTCAACATACAATAGTAATAATGACCTGCCCACGCTATGTTGACATGAGTGAAAATATAAAGTATGTAAATTAGCTTCAATGATTGAGTTGTCAATCCATTGATTGTACTTTCAATCATTACCATACTTTATATTTCCACTTGTCTGTCATAGCTAGCCATCTTGTTTCCAAAAATTGACACAAGTAGCAAGTAACTGTCCTTGTCAATACAGTGAAAGAAAGATGGCACCCTCCTCATCAAACGTCTCTTTCACATCATTTCACTTCAACACTCAATTCTCAAACTTTTTCATTCAATCTATCACCAAATCTCAAACGGCCGTCTACTTACATCGTATTGTTTCTGCATGGGCAACTCTTCTTCCACTTCATGTGAGACGAGGTCCTCGTACGTGCTGTGGAAGGAGGACCGTGGGATGGTGGTGTTGCCACTGATGATCCCCTCCAGGAGGGCCTCGTACACAAACACGTATTGTTCCTGGGGACGGGGAGGACATTGAAGGACTTGTTTAGATCACACATTTCAACTGAAGCAAGTTTAAATTTGATAAAATCTCATGGAAAAAAATAATATACACTTGTGTAATATGGGGGCGTCCGTGGCCGAGCAGTGAGCACGTCTCGACTGTTGGTGTTGACATTTTGCCCTGCTTACCTCGTCCTATCGGAACGGACGTTAAATTCGGAGGTCCCCTCGGTTGTAAGCAGCGTTTGTCCTTGTCCAAAAATTGTATTCGCGTCTAACAGGCAGCGTGTGGCGTATTACGTGTTGAGTGTTTCGTTGCTTACCCGGGGTAAATGTGCTACTGTAAAGCGCTTAGAGCATGGTGATGATCGTGGATAAGCGCCATCATATTTATTATATTAATATCTACTCTATCCGGCACGCAGTCTTCACCAGACATGACTCATCTAAACCCAAAGCATGTCATATTATGGCAAGCTTTCCATTCCATTAATCATCCCAAACTCATCCCCCCCCCCCCCCTTACTGTCCCAGATCTTACCAGTGTCTGTATCATGTTGACCCTGTTTGACCTCATCATCTGGGCACACTTCAACACGTCCACCAGGTTCTCCTTCACCGCCTGCTCCATCAGGAAGTCCAGGGCAATGTACGTTCCTGTACGACCGATGCCGGCACTGGAAAGTGGGCGGGGGAGGGGGTGTGAAGATAAGATATATGATATTTCTATTGTCCAAATAAAAAGAGAAACACTTATTCACACTCTTAGTCTTTCACTCACTCTGTGTTCGTCCTTCCACTCAGGCATTCCATCATGTTCAACAAGTTTGAACTGAGGAGTACTTGCCACGCCGTATAATATTTTGGTTTGAAAGTCATTGGCATACTAAAACTTTATTTGTGATTGTCTTATACGGAATTGATTGTGAAGCGCATAGAGCATAACCTGGTCATGATTATGCGCAGTATAAATGCTATGTATTATTATAATCATTATAATTATCAAGATGCCATAGACACAATAGAGGATAGTAGTGGCAGCCTAAAATCCCTGTATACCCAAAATCACCATTGTGACACAGAATAAAATATTTAATTTGACCCTTTTAAATTCACACTCCATTGTCATCACAGCAATCCGGGGAAGGCTTTATGTTAAAAAACCAAACCAAAGTTTGTGTTTTATAAGGGGAGATGACTCCAGTCCCTAACACTTTCTAAAGCTGGTTCTACACTTGTCTATCCTTAATCCAATACCAACTGCCTGGACATGGAAACCAACCTGCAATGTGAGAGAATGGGGGCTGTGTCGTCTGGTTTGAAATTGTGGACCTTCCGTCTGAACGCCAGGAGGGTGGTGGGGTAGGTGGGGGCGCCGTGGTCCGACCAGGATGTGAAGTGGAACTGTTTCACGATGCGACTGTTCTCTAATTCCTGGAAGGGAAACATCAACACACAGCATTAACACACCTGCTTAGACTGAACACAAACACATGGGAAATCAGTGATGAAAAATTTAACAAAACTCAACATAAAATCAAGATGTGAAGATAAAAACATGGAGAATAAAGAAAAAAGGTTGTGATTTCTATTCCCAAACGTACGAGTTGACTTAAAACCTGTGACAAAAACCTGTGACAATTGATGGATAGAGTGTGATCCTGTAACTCTATGTAGATTAGGACCATCAGACTAGAAAATCCCCATGTCCCAGTTTACCTTGGAGACCTCGAAGGTCCTGATGATGAAGTCGGTGTACCGGGTGGTGTTGACAGGAAGCACCGTCATGTCTCCGTACTTGTTCCCTCCCTCGTCTGGCCAGTACTGCTCACATTTTTTCTGGAATTCAAACGCACGCACAAAACATAAGACAACGAATTACAGCCAGTCCATCTCTGCCTGTTGTAGTGATGACATCGGTGAGAGGAAACGACAACAAATGAAGGGAGGGGATGCATCGTACCAATTACTAATGTAATAATGACCTGCTGAAGCTGTGCTGACTTGAGTGAAAATATGGAGTATGTAAATTAGCTTCAATGATTGACAGCACAAGAGAGTGATGTTTCGACTACAAGCCTTTGTCAAGCAATCCCCAATCAACAAAGAACAAGTAAAACATAGATGGTGGCCTCAACAGACCTGCCAACTCTTGAATATCAACCACCTCCCTTGATACAATCGGTTTCAATAATTACTTGGATAAAATTACCGCCTACAATGACCGTGTGCACTTACCTTGCAAGACTCGGTCAAGTTGGTCAGCATGATAATCTTGGACACCCGTTGCTGCCAGACCATTCTCCAAAAATCTCGAATCATCACTTTGTTGGGGCCTGAAGGAAAACGCATGACGAATTGTTTCAAAATGGATTCCAACTCACCTCCATTCCATCTCAACCAAACCACCCAACCCCACAAAACCATCACCCTCACCACCCAACCATCACCCCCACCACACAAACATCACCCCCACCACACAACCATCGCCCCCACCACACAACCATCGCCAACCCCACCCAACCATTGCCAACCCCACCTAACCATCACCCCCACCACCACCCCATCCCAGCCTTGAGAACTGACATGAAAACACACACACAGGCCATACACACAATGTGACATGTTGGGCTAGAATGATATGTAACCCACACAAATGATAATAATGATGACTGACATTTATATGGCGCTTATCCATGGCGATCACCGTGCTCTGAGTAGCCCGCTTGCCCAGGGAAAGCAACAGAACACTCAACTCTTAATACGCCACAGACGTTACATAATTTATCCCCTAGCAGTCTGTGACATTCAATATCCATCTCAACACCATGGGGAGCATACGGTAGAGCAGCCTATTAGGCTCATCATACCAACATACTGACAATATCTATATCTGCTTATATCTGGATACTCATTCACACTTTAGTCAAGTGAGGAAAAAAAAATGTGTAAAGAGTCTTTCCCAAGGACTCAATACCCAGCCCAGTGCTGCTAGGATTCGAACTCGGGACTCGTGTAGCCTAACCACTTCACTGTCTATGACATTTCTTACCTTGGGATGCGATGTACGACCTTGAGGAGGAATAACCCTGGAAAGAACAAAATCACAATCAGTTCATTTGGTCAATAGCAGGCCGATCAAACATCAAACAACCAGCAAAATGCAAACCGTCAAAATGTCCCTGTCGTTTTGAGTCCTATGTCAATTACTCTTCCTTTATTATTTTTCTTTTCAAGTATAAACAAGTATAGAGATTATCAACACAAGGTTCGAAACACTCAAAGAATTTCAGGAAACAAGGAAAGAAGCCTGTGGTCTGGAAACAAGCAAAGTAAAGAACCTTGGAGCTAACAAGGGAAGGTACTATTTGAATATTATTACTATCATCATCATCATCATCATCATCATTATTACCATTATTATTATTATGATTATTACCATTATAATTATCATTCTTATTATTATCATCATTATTATTACTAAGTTACTTACGTCCATGAAGTTTGCGTTGACGTAGTCTGAGAACGGTTCCCCTGGCAACTGGTCCAACACGACCCTGGAGTGGTCATCTGGGGATACAACATCAAATACAGGGTCACGGGGTCATATATCATGTTACAATCATTAGTTTATCCATTCAAAATGTAAGTCTTTTAAGGTACTCCTGGCCTGTCACCAATTCCATTGAGTTTCAATTTGTTTCATTTCCGGTCACCCAATCATAAATCGTTTGTTATTTTGGCGTAATTCAGTGCTTACTTCCCACCAACTAATTTTTGTCCACCTAGGCTAGCATGAGCTATAAAGCATCGACAATGATTGGTTATTTCTAAATGATTATCTCCTGAAGGCTAACGTATCGTCACCTGTATGGGGTCCATTGTAGGACGTCCTTTAACCTCTTCACTGTCTTATAGATTTGAACTATATGCCGAGGAAAAAAATCCAAATTCAAGTGGTTTCATTAAAAAATTCATTACACATCTATTTATGGATGGAAATCCATGAAGCTTTTAAACAGATGTGTGAAAATGGCTTCTGTTGAGGCGGTAACATTTAAAAAACATTCATGATGGACAAAAAATATTGCATAATTGTTTACAAGCAAAATATTAGTAAGATGTTGAAAAACATTGCCCCCCTCACCATCTGATAATGTCCTCACTGTGGACACTACTTAGGACTTAGTGGTCTAGACTCCTCACTATCACTGGCCAGATCAGTATCATCCATCACTGTCCTTGGCGTGAATTATTTAATCTAGCACTAACTTCTAGTGCTGTATTTGTATATTGTGGTTGATAACAATCATGACTGGTCGGCATGACGATAACAAGTCGTGGTTGTGAAAAAAGTAAACAAAGGAGTTTAAAAATTTGTAAAAAATCAATGGTCTAGTTTGTAAACAAAGTGACTCTACAGATGGCAAGGGAAATCATTCACGAAAACAAAAACCAGCATTTTATTGGTTGTTGCCCTTTGACCACTACAGACGAGTCGATATCATAGGCCCGGAACAGTTCCGGGCACATGGCGGATTACGCTATTTTGAGGCCCGGAACTGTTCCGGGCAAAGCAGGGAACGGGTTAAATGCTTCACTTAGAATTAATTATACAGATATGAAGCTATTTGTACATTGGGGCACAAAGTAAAAATAAAACTAAAGCGACAATCAACACTATTCAGTGGCATAAATTTCGCAACACATATTATCACTAATAAGAAAACAATAAAAAATGGGAACTAATGTTACATAGAATCATAAATTGTCGCGAGGGGTGAAGGGGTGAGCTGAGACTTTACCTGTAGACGAGGTATAAGAGGCAGATATCTGTACATACATATGGGCGGGGAGGCCGGGGTAGCGCTGGAACACAGCCACAAACGTCTCCGAAGGAGTGTTGGGGTCTGAATGAAGGGAACAAAAAACATTTTCTCATAATTAAATAATAGCAATAGTAACAGTAATAATAAATTTATTGTAGCGCATAAAACATAAAGTGTTTTAAGGTATTCAAACCAATACAGAACAAACAAAAAAAGTTATACATATAATTCATTTTTTACTAATAAATTACAGTAAATCTAAATCATAAATTCTTTTTTTTTTTCAATACATCTTTAAACTAGAGAAGGTTGGTTATATTCAATCCTTTCACAATTTTCTGCGGACTAGCCAAAGTTACACCATTTGAGACAGCCTGTTCAACATTATCAACGTGCCTACAGTTGGGATCGAGAACTCTGATTGGTTGCAGGCCAGCGGCCAAGGGGCGTGAACCTCTAGCTTGACAGTGTCCAGCATCAGACGCGCTTTCATCTGTATCTGGAGAAGTCAGGAAGGAGGCAAATTAAATACAACTCAATACAAATTCACAGTGAAAACAAATGTACATATATTTGTCGGCTGTCCAAAATATATGATAGATGGATTACAGAAAGTACAAAATAAAGCAGGCAGCTCGTTTTAACAAATTTAACAAAAACATATGAAGACATATGCTGTCTTAGAAAACCTTCATTGGCTGCCTGTTAAGTTCAAAATGGTTTCAAAATGTTATGCTATATATTCATAAACGTTTCAAAAACATAACTCAAATTCATCTGGTTGCACTTTTTGAATGATATAAACCAGACCAATCGCCAAGATCACAAGCTACCCTATTATTGAGTGTTGATTGATTCCTTCCATTCAACCCCACTGGTCATTCTAAAGGACCGCTGAGCACTTCAAGCTGGAAGTTGATCACAGTATAAATTTTCTATTTATCATCTAATATCTTGATGAGAGAAAACAAATCTTCAGTCCACTCTGCTCAACTGACTGCTAGTTTTTAAAGGTTCCTGGAGTTTTTTGGGTTCTTTTACCAAGAAAGAATAAAGACTCACCCTGAGAGTACAAGACGGCACCGTGTCCTCTTGAAATTCTACACCAGAGGCCATCTGGGAATGAAATGGAATCATATAGAAATCAAATAAATGTGAATCATTGAATGGTAGTTAGGCAACAAGGCTCTGTAGGACTCGGTAGAAAGTTTGTTTTGCTTTAACATCCCAACCCCATTATTACTCTGTTGGGCCTGGAAAGCATCATGAGACAAACCGGCATGCAAGCCCACTAGGCGCCACAATCAAGGGCTGAACATGAACATAGAGCAGGGAAACCTATGGATCAGGAATTGAAGACAAGCAGGGGGTCAGCTTACTGTGTCTACTCATGTTTATTGACCATGACCATTCAGGTTTTAGTGAAAATTTTGAAGTTTCTATAATTTTTTTGCTTGCCTACAATCAAGTCAGACAAGCATACATTGCGGAAGGCTGCACTGCAGCTGACACATGGGTTTTGTGAGTACTAACTTGTACAAAAGTAATGGCAAATTAACATTAGGTTTGTGATCCATCCCAGAAACAAAACGGACAAGACCCCAATGCAACTCACCGACATGTCATCCAGATTGGGGTTGGCGTGGACAAAGATACTCAGGTCGTCGTCCGTTTTCAAATTTGGTGTTATCACTAGGGAGGGAGGCAAAATATTTTTAAATATATGGATTTCCTTTAAGAGGTAATGAAATTTCACAAGCTGTTTAAAAATTATAATCAAGGTTTTGAAGTTTCAAAGCAATTATCGATCCAGCCTACCCTTTCCTTGCACACATACAATCTTAGCCTTTCAAGACGAGACAACAGTAACATTTAGATTTCGTGCATTTTAAATATCTTGTTCCTAGACGGCCAGTAACTACATAGGACAAAAACATTCCTTCATTAGACAAAGAGTTTATTTGAAGAAGAAAATAAAGGATCCCAACTCAGTATGCTTGTACACTGTGCACCTTCCAGCCTGGACTTGGGGCTTGAACCCATGATACAACAACAAAAAGTGAGAAAAAAATATGAATGAAACGAAAAAGAAAAAAACCCAAAAAAACAAAAAAAAACCACACAAGCCCTCACCATTGTTTCCACTTTTGGTTTTGACATGCTTCATGAGGCGAGACATTTCCTGGTCTATGGTGGCCATGTTGATATCTCTCGACTCGACCTGCGGGGGGCTGAACACAGCAGGGTCGGTACCCAAGTACATCACCTCCAGACGGCCTTGTTCACTCAGACCCACGACAGCTTTCTTCAGAGATCTGAGATAGAGATAAAGAGAGAGGAGGGAGGGGGTGACAGGCATTATTCAACAATTTCTCACACTGTCCCTTAAAATTTGCTGCATAAAAAAGTGCTGTTAAGAAAGGATAGAATACTGCTTATATTGATATTGCTTCTTAAAGCCTACCTGAAATCTCCGACACAAACTTGAATGGGTACAAACTCCATCTTGGCCATCCACTTCAAGGTCACGTCGGAGTAGACAAGGAGGGAATTACTGTGAGCACCCACAATATAGTTAATACTGTTTTCAGACACTGCAAGTAAACAAAAGAAATATATTCAAGTAGAAAAAGGTTTCATATAACAGGAGTTCATCTTATGAAATGGATTAAATCAAATAATAAAAAATGAAAGAGATTGACTAACCAATACAAAAAACAGATCATGAAAAAAAAAAAAAATATTCAGCAACCATTTTTTGCACGCAGTTTGTTTGGTTTTTGTCTCCTCTGAAAAACACACAAAAATCAACTTTTGCTAAAAATTGCATAAAACAATGACAAGAATCTATTGCTAAAATCAAGAATCTACTGTCCTGGTTCATTCAGTCATTACACACCAAACATAAAACTTTCTTTAAAGTTATCCATACCACTGAATAAAGAGAAAACAGTGCACAGTAAAAAGTTTCTTCAATTAGATTTTAATCATTAGATCTACACAGTAACAAATAAACCAAAAACACAAAAGAAAATGAAATACATGCCAGACGTCTTCTTTTTTTTTACTTACATGAAGCATATGGGAAAAAACAAGTAGGATCATATTCCAGCTTTTTCACAAACCGCAATGTGCCATTATCTGTCAGGCCAAATATACTCCTTTCACCTAAAAAAAAAAAAAGATTCATAATCATCAATAAAAATAACAGAAAACTATCAATAAGTGTCCAATTATGACTAATCATAAACTTGGACCTAAAATTGTTAAAAAACAAAGCATAGATGAATCTCTCTTTATTTCATCTTTACACTTTTTTGTTAGTTTTGTTTGTTTTTTTGTTTGGTTTTTTTTTTTGGGGGGGGGGGGGGGGGGGTTTTGGGGGGTCCCAAAAAACTAACATTGACACATCAGAACATATTTTGTTTTTAAAACTTTGTATTTCTCCACTCATGACTTTAAGCTGCCATAAGAACGCTTAACATAATTAATCAAACCGAAAACAAAACGGGAGAAAATTTGTAACGTTTAAATTAATTCAAAATGTTTAAATCAAATGTAAATTATAGTAAGAACGATTAACATAATTTGAACAGAAAATCAAATGGGAGAAATTTCATGAAGTTAAAAAATGACAACAACAAAAAATGAATCTTCAAAATGTTGCAACGACAACAAAGTAAATCAAGTAAAATAGTTACGGAAAGGAATAAAAAAGATATAAAATTGTCACTGACCCAATACAATCATGCTAGGAGGTAAACCAGGCAATTCGATGTATGAAATTTGTAGAGCCTGTTCTCCTATATTAAACGTCCAATCAACCTAAAAACAATAAAAATCGTACATAGAAAAAATAATAGAAAAACTTCTTCTTCATAAATAATATAAAATCCTGACATGTGGTATTAAATCCGGAAACTAAGATAGAAGAGACGAAAGTGGGTTATAAATAGAAGAAATTACAATTTTTTGGACAGTTGGTAAAACAAACGTTAGAATTCAGGAACAAGTTAAGAGCATAGAATTGAAAGAAATCAGTTGAGTTTGTTTGTCCATAGAAATAGAATGAAAGAAGGCAAAATCCATGAAAAAGTTTGATTGCAAACAGCAGGGGAAGTTGTCCCCAGGTACAAAAGAAGATATGGAGTGAGATATCATCAGAAAAATGTAGAAAGAAGAGGAATTATATTCGCTGATAAAAAAAATAAAAAATAATAATGCCCTGTATGATAGGAAGGCTCCTAAGGAGGAAATTTATTCATTTGTAATGATCCCTAACATTACAAGGGTATAAAAGGTGTTAAGAAAGAAAGAAAAAAGATTTTTAAAACCCTCATAAAAACAAGGAAAACTGTCAATGAATAACACCAAAAAAATTAATAAAAATATTTCAAATTAACAAATCAAAGTGAAAATTGTAATCAGACTTGCAAGTATGTTATAGAAAATCTTTCATCATTTTCAATTGTAACTAGTAGATTTTCAAAATATTCAAAGCAGCGTTTGAAAGAAAGGGAATGTTTTTTATTCTTTTTGTTGGATCCTGAGCACATTGACAATATTATGGTGCAGTGCTGATGACAGGATGAGTTGACAGAGCGAGTGACACCACACCATAAAAGAAGGAATATGGGGTAGAAGCCATATAAGGGTCCACTGCCCAGGCAATGGTGGCATAAAAAAAATAAATCAAAATGACAATGAATGGTGCTATCGATATATATAGGATTGTTTGGCACCATTTTAAAGTTTGAGTAAAGATGTAAAGTGTGAGACTTATGCCACAATTCTTAAAATATATATTTTTTTTTAATGGATTCTCATTGTGATCACCAATGCCCATTTTATGAGAGTGAAGATAGAAGTAGAAGCAGCATGGATTTTGAAAAACATCAGGGTTAATGCTCTCCTGCCTCCAGTCTTTATATAAATATAAGGCAACAAAACTGGAGAAATCAGAAGAGGCAAAGTTAAACACAGGCCCTCACCGCAACTTTCTTGCCTGACTTGATATTCTGCATTTCTTCTTTACCACCTGTCTCTGAGGCAACAGCTAAAACTTGGTACCTGGAAATATAATGTAAAAAAAATATAATCAAATAACTTACTTACATAATGCTTTATTTCTTCTTTCTTTGGCACTATAACGAGATAACTCAATAGAGTTAGCGCCGCAAATGGAAAGTATAACAATATTTGAATTTATTTGCTGTGTAAACTTTGTGCAATGATGCAATACATATTATGTAACAGAGAAACCAATCGACTACCTGTACGCCTCCACCCTCCAAGACGAGGACGCTGTGACGAAGGAGTCAAGTCTTGGCATGTACTGAATGGGACCAGGCAACAAGGCTCCAGGGAGGAATCGACTGAAGGCAAAGCTCTCTTGTTCAAATATTGATATGGTTCCATCCATAGATTGCACACATAGAAAATCTTTTCCTGTTGACAAAGCATGTCAGGGAAGTAAAGATACAAAGAAGTAAAGATACAATATCAACAACAAAGAGTCATTTTGTGGGGAACAAAGTCAGAAATATAATAATGTAACTAGAAACAAACAGTCATTTACTGGGGAGACAAACAAAAAAAAAAAAAGACAAAAAAAAGTCAGATATGTAATAATGTCTCTAGAAACAGCCAATTTGAGGGGAGACAAAGGAGTCAGAAATATAATACCATGAAAAACAACCAGTCCAAAGTCAGAAAAATCTATCTTGGGTAATGCAAACCTTTAACTCCCCCAAATGGTCCGTGACACATGTTGAAGGCAGTTCTCTGGAGATTGTGTTCGTATAACAACGAGAGCTGATACTGACTCCCATGATCCACTGTTCCACTAATGGCTGAAATAACAACATCAAAACAATGATCTATAACAACAATAACCATAATAATAATGGCAACAGTGAGATAAAGGTTCCTTTAAATTATCATTTTTTGGGCATTGTCTCAATTTGTGGGGTGATGATTGACAATTGGTGCGCCGAAAGTACAGAGAGTACAAGAAATGGAAGAAATTTTCAATTGACTTAGTTACTTAAGAAATCACAGATGGCGGCGCAGATATCTGATGGTCTGATGTAGGAAACAAATGAAAAATAATGGTCTGCAAATGAGTCAAAAGTGACTGAATATTTGTATGATGCCAACCAAATCTGTATGAAAGCTAGATCTGGGCGTTGTCAGATGTGTTTACTTACATGTAACATTGTAAACAGCAAGCTTTCTAGGATGAAGGAGTCCAAGCTTCAATGAGTCTGAAGCCCTGGAGAAAAAAAAAAAGCGTATACAAATTCCATCATCAAAAATCGCACCTAGATATAATGTGCAAAAAGTAAATGAGCTTTCATTGACAAGTAATATTATTCATTATCCAAACAGAGACAATATTATCTCCACTTTTTCTTTTTAAAATCATAAAATGTGGGGAGAAGATTAGTCATGTCACATCAGATCAAGTCAAACACACAATGGGCTGGTCACCCTTTTTCTCTTAAATTCTTGACCCATTGATTTTCCAGACCTGTTATTTCAAGTCTCGAGTTTGCATGTGGACACTCAGTAATGCTCATATATGTTTTCTGAAGCAGGGTACGAATTTGACTCATATCCTGCTTTGCTGCACAAAGGTGGTGTAGATAGCAAAAAATATGAACCAAGCAAACTATCTACCAAAATATAATTAAACCACCATAGAAAATCCAATCAGTGACTCATTGTCTCTTTAAAAAAATTTACCTGGGTACTACTATATCTGAAAAAATATAACAGGTTAAAATTAACAAAAGTATACTTACAAAAAATCAAAAAACTTTTTTCCTTAAACAACTTACGAAGAGAATTTCCCAGCTGCAACCTGTAGAATGGGTTGTTTGAAAGCCTGTTCCAACACCACATCCTCTACTGCTTTTTCAGCGGCCGGATTTGGATTGTAGATTCTAAGAATGCCTTGGAAACTCCCAATAATGATCTTGTCTGGAAAGCAATTTCAAAACATTGCACTTGTCAGTAAAACAATTTCAAAACATTGCACAGTCACGAATGAATCATTCCATTCCAACGTTACATCGCACTAGGTACATTCACCTCTCTACTTTACAAACATGTCATTTCTGTTTGTTTGGCTACATTTGTTGTGTTTATCTAGCTGCTGTTGCCATTTCACTTATATTTGTCATACCAAAGTTACATGAGAAGCAATCAACACCCTGTCTCAGTTTGAACACTTCCGTACTGTGCACATTATTGACTCTCCCAATTAACAAGTCTTAAAATGTACAAAACATCACCATCTGGATAAGACCAATAGGACTACCCTGCTGGGAAAGCAAGGGTCACCAACACTGCTTACCAAGTCCGTTTGCGTCATTGTCTATATTTGATAGACATAGACAACCTTGGTCAAACTCCTCATCCTCTCCTACTGTCGTTGACCACCAGTCTCGAGACTTGAACAGTGACATGCTGCTCTTTCATCACTAGACTGTCTAACTCTGAGGACAAAACATTCATTTAAAATATAAGTATGTAAAAAAACAATCATAAAATTCTATCCCACACCAATGCAGAATTTTACATGGTATCTACAAAGTAGAAAAGTTAGTGGCTTGAAGAATGTATCATTTCCATTTACTTATAATTCAATTTGAAATTACTCCTTTCATATGGAATCATTTCCTGTCATGCCAAAGTGTCGTCCAGTGAAAAGAAATGAAATTGAGCTGAATTAAGATTGGGAAATACTTCAGAGGAATCCATCTCTGCCAGTGTATATTCAAGTGGTGATGATGAGTGGATATTGTTTTACTGTATAATTATTTTCGAAAGTCATACTGCTATTTGGTAATAGAAACATAGTTTTTTTATTTTGACAGAATAATAGTGGAATAATGTAACAGTGCCAGTAAGAGACAAGAACAGAAAATAGAAAAAAAATCGAACCCATGCCTGCCACGACAACTCCGCCTCGCGTAAACAGAAAAACAGCCCACTATCTCTGGACTAATCCGCTACCCAGAGATAGTGGCAGGCATGGGTTCGATTCCCCCGGTCACAAAAATAATTTTTTTCTATTTTCTGTTCTTGTCTCTCACTGGCACTGTTACATTATCCCACTATTATTCTGTCTACTAGACCATCAGTCCCCGCTCCCTCTTCATTTATCTTTTATTTTGAGTAGACGCACACAGGGTCAGGCAGGTGGTAGGGTTGTTTTTTTTCCTTTGAAGCTACAACCTATTTTTTTTCAACACAATTACAGCACCAATCAATGATAACTCTTGCAAAACTCTCTTTATTATAAAAGCCCTTTCAGAAAATACATATAAAATTATAAGGGCACCTGAGAGTAAATATGTATCCGCAAAACGAATTACAATGTAAAAAGTATGCCATACTCGTACAATTTTAAAAAATAAAATTCGAACAGAATCAATTTCAGTCATCAATATACTAGTACTACACTACTACTAGAGTGCCTAGATAGTATTTATAAATCATAAATTGCTGGCATGATATAAAACAAATAATAATTGATGAATAATTTACACATCAATCAGAGGTGAAGCCAAACACAGCTTCAAATCAATTAGAGCCTGCATTCAGAAATATCCTAAGGTAAGGTATGGTATTGTTTCCAATAAACTTTTTGGCATTATTATCAGTTAGTCTATTCAGCTTCAATTTAATCTGTTTCAGAGATAGTCCCACCCCAACAAACTACAAGTAGACTACACCGAAGGGAATAGAATGCTTTGACTTTGGATGGAAGGTTTGTAACAAATTTGAATTCTTAGTGAATGATATGCAAAATTAGCTGAGCGTCCTACATGGCACTATCACTATTGAACATGTCTTCGGTTGGTTAGCAGCATTGATGAGTAGCCTATTAAAATTAAAGTACATTGATATTATTATTATATTAATATAATATTCATATTATTATTATATTATAATTACTGTAGTGTCAATTGGCACCGAGTGACTCGGTGCCAATTGACAATAACACTGAAAAGCGTCAATTGACACTGAGCGGTATCGAGGCACTCTGTCACAATTGACAATAAACATAAGTAATCGTCAATTGGAGCTGCGCGGAATCGAAGTTACTGTTATCCATCAGCATCATGTAATTGTAATTCTATTCGTATTCTAATGAATCATTTT
>JARFNW010209405.1:4585-15704 GCA_031763155.1 Dirona albolineata
CCCCCCCCCCCCAGAGAGAGTCAATGGAAACGGATATTGCTTACTTAGAGTCATTTCCCTTATTTAGAACTCGGAAGACGGAAACCAGGAAATTTAATGGGAAAGACAGAAGTACTCGATGATAATAATAAACACTACACTTCACACGTTTTCTGTTCTTTGCGTCAATTGAAGTTCAGTTCAGTATCATCCTCATTCATTTTATCTGGAGTCAGATTATATTAAAATATTCATAATGCCGAAAGTGAGGGCTGAAAAGAAATGTAGAGTTCACCAGCAGGCATCTCCAATGCAAAGACAAGGTAAACTAAAAGTAAAAGTAGAGAGATTCTCGTCGATAGTATAGTCGTCGGCGTCGTGTGGTAGTGGTAGTACTAGTACTAGTAGTAGTGTAGTAGTAGTAGTAGTTAGTACTAACTAGTACTACTAGTGTACTAGTTCACTAGTATAGTAGTAGTAAGTAGTGGTACAACAACAATATAAGATGAAAATAAAAGTGGCAAGAAGATAGATAAGAAGAAGAAGAAGATTACGTTTGTTTGTGTAACCCTACTACTTCTTCAGTGTCAGTGTCAGTACAGTGAGGAAATTAAGACCTTTCAAATTTCAAGGCCAAGGGGTTCCACTGTAACTAAGTAACAAGTACTAAGTTGTAGACTGTTGGTTGTCGTGTAGTCTAGTACTAGTATTAGTAGAGTAGTTACTAATTACTATTACTAGTCTAGTTCTAGTACTATTATACCGCAGGAGCCACATCGCGTCCACATTTGGTTGGAATCATCTCACGGTCACATGATCATCGTGGCCAGGGCCAAGGACACATATTCGTACACCTTATGTGTACTTTCGCTTTGTCATGCAAATAACGGTCATTTGTTTTTAAATATATGTTTTAAAAGTACCTGATGAGTTTTCACAACGCGTTCATTTCACTGTTCCGCGTGTACCCCATTTTTTGTTCATATATTCATTATATGATCGCGAGTGTTTTGGGGCCCGTGTTTTTTGGCGCGGGCATAAAAGTTACACACTATTATTGTTAAAAGTTGTTGTGAACTCGCAACAAAACAGTCGACAAAATATGTCTCACCCTGTAAAACCTAGAAAAAACAACCAATCTTACTCCCGTTTGACTCCAATGAATCTTTAACTTTTGATCTAGACGTAACGAATCGAAATATCATCCTAGCTCATCCCAAAGTGGCAGCTCGGCTAAATCACGTGACCCACCTCCAAACCTGGTCCGGTTTCACTTTCGACCTGGCCTAGTTTCACTTCCGAAAAGTGGAATTCTTTTGCCCGGGTCGTAGGAAAACGGTAAAAACAGATTTTCGATGCGCAGAATGGCCTTGTCGTAAATTTTATTATGGAAATTGACTATATAAAACGAAAAGTGAACGCGGAAGGGCTCTGGCGGTATAGTAGTAGTTAGTAGTAGAAATAGTGTAGTTACTAGACCTAGTGTAGATTATTATTTGTAATTTGTTTTGTACTTGTACTGTCTGTTTAAGTTTATGTTAGTAGTTAGTCTAGACTAGACATCTAATAATTAATAAGTCTAGTTGTGGTTGTGGTATCTAGAAAAAAAATGAAGAGGGAGCGGGCACTGACTGATGGTATGGTAGACAGAATGATTGTAGGATAATGTAACATAACAGTGCCAGTGGTGAGAGACAAGAATGGAAAAAAGATTTTCGTCAAAGTCAAACCCATACCTGCCACAGCAACTTGGCCTTGCTTACAGAAAACAAGCCCACTACCTCTGGACTAATCCGCCTCCCTCTGTGGATCTGTCTACTAGTGTCTAGAAGTGCAGTGTGGCCTCGCGAAAGACCAGCATCCTATCCAAAAGAGGGATGAATAGAAAAAAGATTTTCGTCAAACCCATGCCTGCCACGACAACTTGGCCTTGCAGTAAACAGAAAACAAGCCCACTACCTCTGGACTAATCCGCCACCCTCTGTCTACTACTAGTATCTAGAAGTGCAACGTGGCCTAGCAAAAGACCAGCATCCTATCCAAAAGAGCGATGACACAGTATCAGTATCATTCTGTTGGAAATGGAAACCTGGATGAAAGCACTGGGTCTGGCTCTATATACTCTACTCTATGTCTATGGACCATCACCATACTCTCAAAGTCAAAGTTCTTTTACTCTTAAAGATTTGTTTACTAAACGCAGACTGTAGTGGCCTGCTAATAAGATCTTATAATAATAGTAATAGACGTGAAGTGTAGTGTTAGTGTTAAGTTTTTATACTACATCATTATCATCAATATCATCATGTACCTGTGCTATATAATAATAGTTTGCCAGTGACCAGATATTTATGAAAAAATAAAACCATCGAAGCCAAACCACTTTTTCTGTTACGATTTATTGACTTCTTACTTGGTTTTAGTCTGCACTATAAAATCAAGACATCCGTAAATGTACGCTTTTTGTTAGAGATATTTCTTTATCCAGATGGGCGTATTCAGTAATGAGGGACCGCACCACGTAATTGGTCATGTATTGGGTGGTAAAAGTAACTGTCTATGGGCGTTTTTATGGGTTAAGGGTTAGAATAGATAAAAATTAATACGAATTAGGTAGGTAAAATCAAAAGGAGAAGTTCATCACCACGCTTGTCTTGATTGTGGACAACGAGCTGTCTGCAAGAGATTAGCATTATAATCTAAAGCACAACCTTAAATGTAAAATTTGTATGGGAATCAATATAACAAATTTTTTCCACCCTTACTTAACAGGCTGGCTGTGTAAAATTAAATCATCATAATAAAAGTAAAACATACAATTGTTCTAAATCCAACGCTCTTCAGTAGTTTTGTTATATGTCTATATTTGTACATAGACTTAAGTTTTCATCTTTTGCCAGAAGGAATTATGGAGTAATCATTTGTGTATCACATGTTTTCAAATTCAACAGGAATGTCCTTTAGGACTGAGTTAGGTCAGCATATCCTAAAAAATCCAATGATTGTGACCAGCATGGTTGAAAAAGTAAGTTCTTCCTTACAAGTTATTTGAAAAAAAGCAAGTTTATCTAATCCCAATTTTTTTTTAAAGAAAAGAAGAAAAAAAATTGTAGAAAAATGTTTATCTTTTGACTCCAATTATTTAAATCACTTTTCCCCAATTTTTCTTATTGAAGTTGCTTGCAATTTGCAAAATAAAATATTTTAAAACAATTTCGTAGAAGTATTGCCTCATTTGACTGAACTGACAATGCATTTATATGATTCATAGCTCTTTGCGTTGGGTGTTTTTGTTTTCTGAAAACAATTAATTTGCAAATCCTCACTCAATAATTATTAGATTTGTTACACACAAGCAATTTTGTTTTTCTCTGTAAGATCTAGATTGATTGAATCTCATCATTGCCTGAATTGTATTTCTTTTATAGGCAGCATTACGTCCTACAGATGTGGTTCTGGAGGTGGGCCCAGGAACAGGAAATATGACTGTCAAACTTTTGGATAAAGTCAAAAAGGTTTGTGATTCCATGGATTTCTTATAAACGAATGTTGGTTTTGATTCATATTATCTTTTGATTTGTTTTAGTTCTGTCCCATTCATGTTTAGAACCGGCCTCACCTACTTTTGAATGGAAACATACATGGCCAGGTCAAGGCTTGCTAGTTATTGTTTATATATTCAGCCCTTCGCGTCATACCGTAAGGTGTTGTTGCCTAGGCATTCCTAAGAAGGAATAAAGATAATCCATAAAGCTTTAGCCTGATGTCAAAAGGAATCACACATGTTGTCTAAGTGAGTAAATCAGGGGTTGATAATCTTGCCCAAGGAAATAGACGAAAGGCCTGAAGCGGAGCATGAACCTGGGTCGCCCAGGTTGCAGTGCAATGCCTTATCCACTCGGCCATCTCGCTCCCCTATTGTTTGTTAAGCAAAATTAAATTTAGAGGAAAAAAGACCCCAGCAACATATCAGCAGTCAGAAGTGATGTAAATTAGTGTGTAAACTTTTATCTTTCAATGCCCTTTTGAAATATTTAGCAAATCAAGAGTATTTCTTTTAAAAATTGTATAGATACAGATATTTCTTTTGACTGTGACCTCTTATTCTTGTCATGTTCTGATGAGTTGAGTGCATCACGTTCTGTTGCAAATCAAGCATTTGTTATGAGTGGCTACCCTCGGATCAGTGGGTTGCACATCAGTCGGGTTAAAATTAATTCCTTTACTCTAAAATGATAAAGAGTGATTTTATTTCAGGTGATTGCATGTGAGGTTGATCCAAGAATGGTGGCTGAAGTTCACAAGAGAGTTCAAGGAACGTGAGTGCTATTTATATATTATCTGACAGAATTACAATTGAACCTCTCTAATCAGGAAAGGTCAGGAAATTTGAAAATTGTCCCGACTTACTTGATTGCCGGATAAATGATCTTAATGAAAGGAATGCAAGAAGAAGAAAAAAAGAGACAATGATATGACGTCAAGTGTAAAACAACTAACAATGGCAAAAACATTTTGGGTCTCCTGTTTTTCCAGCTGACATAAGAAAACATAAAAAGGTAGTCCAGGCCTCAAATGCATGCGTTCTGTTTGACATATGAAAGTAGATAAGATAATGGATTTGCATGCAAATGATTTCACATCTAATGGCTAGATATGTTTATAGTTATCCAGCTGTTCCAGAAGGAGAAATTTTGGGTTCAAAACTGTGGTAGCAAAGGATTTCTTAACCTGCATTTATTAGTTCAGTTTTTCCATGTAAGTGTTAGGATTAATACACTTTTCTTTTTTTGTTGTTGTTGTTGTTGTTTGTTAAGACCGCAGGCAGCCAAGCTGCAGATGATGGTTGGAGATGTCCTGAAAACAGACTTACCATTCTTTGATGTTTGTGTGGCCAACTTGCCATACCAGGTAATCTTATGAAGCACTTCTGTTGTATTTGTTGTCTCTTCTGGTACTGATATTGAGATTTTGCCATGGATGTCAATTTTATTGTGTTTGTGTGGGGAAACAAAATTAACCAAAATGCATGATTTTGTACCAGGCAATTTAGATTTAGAAAATATATTTGTAACGACCAGTGTTCTGTCCAAAGGATGGCTGAAATTTCAGTTAAGCTCTTTCAAAACTGAGTTGATCTCTGCAATTTATTTTGACAACAATTTAGGTTCTATTGATATTTATTTTCATCAAAGTTTGAAGAATATGAAACATGATTTGTTTCAAGTTTCATGGAAATAATGTTTGGATGATATTTTGTATGCATATACATGAATTTTTGTTTTCAATCTTCCTCTAGATTTCATCACCGTTCACTTTCAAACTTCTTTTGCACAGACCGTTCTTCAGGTATTTTTTTCTGTTGTATTTTTACAAGTGCTGTTACATATTTTACTAGGCATAACTTTAATTTCTACACAAAGAAAAGTAACTGACTAAGACAATAATAATGACCAAGATTTTGAGTGATTACTGTGCTAGTGATTTAGGACATTGAATTGAAATTTACTATGATTGTAATCATGTTATGTTATCTTAGTAGTGCGAGGAATTAAATTATCTTTTCATAATTTGGTTGGAATGAAAATGGCTGTAGATTGATAAGTACATTTACCACAGTTGTGGTTGGAGATATTTAAAAAAATAATTAAATGAGCAAGTGATCATGTTTAAAAAAAAAAAAGTTATTGTTCATGGTCTGACGATGAAATAAGTTGACAACATTTTTTCAAGATTTGAAACAGAAAGTATGGCACATATAGATCTCTTCGATCAGCTAAGAATGATAAACACGAAACGACCCAATGATATTAAAACATGTTCTCAAAGTAGGAATTATGTTCTGAGGATGACCCTGTCAACTCTATCCCAAGTTCTTTCGCTCTTAAATCATTATTGAGATGTAATTGACCATGTTTCAGGAATTGTGAACTAAAACATTTTTCATTTTTTCTTGCCCCTTTCATACTCCTCCACCTAAAACAGATGTGCAATTCTCATGTTTCAACGAGAATTTGCAGAGCGACTTGTTGCCCAGCCAGGAGATAAACTTTATTGTCGTTTATCTGTCAACACACAGTTACTAGCCAGAGTTGATCATTTACTCAGAGTGAGTTTTGCTTAAACAATTTAACAACAGATAACATCAATGTGGCATCGGTGGATGGCCATATATATAAGGCACACAAACACACTAGGTATGGCTGTATATCAGGACATCACATGTGTAAGCTGGTGCGCAGCAGTGCGGGTTGGTGTAGGGGATGTTATGTCTAAACTCTCACATTTTTCTTCATGGGAACAGTATGGTGTATTTAAGTGGTAAGGTTTGCCTTGCACACTTTTATACCTTTTTGTTTTTAGTCTGTGCAACCATTTACTTTTTAAACTACTTCCTGTGTTGGAAGTATTTTGTTTATATTATTATTAACGCTTTACGCAAATTTCTTCCTTATCAGGTGGGAAAAAATAATTTCCGTCCTCCTCCAAAAGTCGAGTCCAGTGTTGTTAGGATTGAGCCTCGAAATCCTCCTCCTCCCATCAACTTTAAGGTGAGAATATGGTCAGGTTGACAGTCAAAGGAACAAGTGAAGGGAAATTACAAATATGTTACCCACTAAATCCATTCTCGTGTAATCCATTTCTCTGTGTAGCAAGTATGTGTCTGCTGGTGCCAGAAATTATTCGTATTGACTGCTGAACCCTATTACTTTAAACATGTGTACCTTGATAGTGACGCAGTGGGCTCACCAGCTGCTCGTCTTTAATTTCTGATGCAGTCTTTCTAGCCATGTGTAAGGTGATGAGTGGTGTTCAGTGTTAGTCCTCGTCATTTGGATTTACTTCCATTTGTCATGTACACCCTTCAGAGCTTGACACATGGCTGGCCCCTACCCTGCTTATTGCGGTATAAAGGGCACTCGATAAACAAACAAACAAACCTTGCTAGTGGTGATTCAATACTGGAGGATGCTTATTACTATTACTAAGCGGGTTCTCTTGTACAGTCAAATTCAACTGATATTGTCAAATAGGAAATTGATTCAAAGAAGTTTAAATAGATGAAATCCTAAATATGGGGTGCAGAATATGACATTATTTACTTTATTTTTATAGAGGTCAGATAACATTCTCACTTTCATATTTCTTTATGTGAAGTTTGTATCGTGCACTGTTTCTTCCACCTTCAGTTATCACAAACTGGCTCGCTACACCCCCCCCCCCCCACCCCACCCCTTTGCAATCTCTGTTGAATTAATATTGATCTTTTCCAGGAATGGGATGGGTTTGTCAAAATTTGTTTTTCAAGGAAGAATAAAACCATCAGAGCTGCATTCAAGTAAGTGTGTCTCTCATTGAATTTGATTGAATGAGCTATCATCATACCCATAACTTTCCATTGTGTGTATATGTGTGGCAGAGTTTTGTAGAGATGGGATTGACTGTAGTTTGCAAATTTTGAAGCAGAAAAAAGAGAATCTCGCGCGGAAAAATATATTAATTATTGGCATAGAAATTTTTAAAATATGAGAAACAATGGTGATATGGAATACAGTAGTCGCCTGTTATTTGGGAACCGTGAAAAGTGTTTGTTTATGCAGACCATCATTTTGTAAGGAGATATAATTCTTAGTCCTATATGAAGGTATAGAATCAGTTTGATGGGCTAGTCAGTCGTTTAGGCAAGACCACGGGCAGACAGATATGACATGATATTGTCTAGAACTTTGGTTGTGTAGTTACACCTACGATTTAAGCGTCTGAACCAAATATTTCTTTACTATTAATAGTCAGACTTAGTTATGATTCTTTTTGGAAACTCTGCTCATTTTGGAATGTGTTTTAAACGCAAATAGGGAGATATAACCTGGGCATCGCAACGATTTTGTGTGTGTGACTTTACATACTGCATGTATGCACTTAAGGCAACCAAGATAATCTGGTAACTTATATATGTTTCATTTTTTAAATTATTATTATTTAATCTCAAATATAATTTTACAATGTGTCCTCAAATTATACATTTTTTCCCCATTCAGGCTCAACAAGGTCTTGGAAGTTTTAGAAAAAAACTACAGAGTGTCATGTTCTGTAAAGAATATTGTAAGTGTAATCTTTATTACAATGTGTCTTGTCTGTCCTTTCACAGACACACCTACCCCTTACCCGTTCAAGTTGAATCATACGTTCTGTTTTCTCCTTTTTTGAAACGTTCGATGGACATTTTTTCCTGGAAAATTTTGAATGAAAACAGATTTATTTATTTTTTAGTTGAGTTAGTGATATTCAATTGTTTCTCTGCTGCCCTTTGCTTAAAAGTAACAGGATTTGAAAGTTCTTTCCAATAGATGATTATCTGCATTAATTTATGGTTGTAGATGTATGCACAATTTTTAGCGAAGTAAGAGTGATTGAAAAAATAACTTTTTCAACTCTTTTTTTTTCTTTCTCCCATTGTCAGACTATCCCGAGTGATTTCAATGTAAAAGAGGCTGTAACAGAACTGTTGGAGAGTGCAGGATACAATGACAGAAGAGCAAGAACCATGTCCATTGAGGATTTTATAGAGTAGGTTCATTTGTGATGTTGTTAGGTTTAGAAAAAACCCAGAAACATTAACATATCAATGTAAAATATAAAAAGAAACCTTTAAAACAAACTTTTGCACCATTGGCTGTATAGGCAATTACAACTTAAAAAGAACAGTTAGCACTGTGAAGTCAAGTCATTAGGTCTGATTAATGACAATTGAAAATCTTTGTACTAGGCTTGTGAAGTTTGAAGGAGAAAGAGACTGTACTGTCAGCATTATTTTCACATTTGAAAGATGTAAATGTAATTTGTTATTTTTTTATGAACTTTTAGCGAGCGTGGTTTGATTTTTAGAATATATTTTCATCTCACTTTGAATGACGATTCATGCTTCTGTGATTGCAATGGCTTGAAGTTTTATATTATGTTCTGATGTATGGTTTGGCACAGTGGGCTGATCCCCTGCTTGCCTTGAAAATCTTGATCCATAGATTTTCTAGCTCTGTATCAGGCCATGAGTACTTGCGTTTAACCTGAATACGTTTACCTGGGTTTGCGCATCAATGCCTTCTGCTTTGTACACTGTCCTCGGCCAGACATAGAGAGCTGGTCCCTAAACTGTTAGATCACAGTACTAAGGGGAACAGATAACAAACAAATATGTATGGGGAATGTGAAGAAAGCGATTGTTCTGATATATATTGTTTTTACCTACTGATTAATAATTCCATTGGTTTTTGTTTTGTTCTATTGCAGATTGTTGGGCCTTTTTAATAAAGCTGGATACCACTTTTTGTGAAGCAGGATGTACTCAGCTCCTTCTAGAAATTGATTGGCTTAGTAACAAGTTTTAATTGGAATTGGAAGGGATTTTTCCAATTCGTCACTTCAGTGGAGTTATATTTGTGAACATTGAATGCACTCTGCCTCTTAAATTCCTCAGTGGTTTGTTTTAGCCTTTCGTAATTCTATGTTGCAGGAAGCAGAAGAATAATTGTGTGAAATTTTCCTGATAACGTTCATTATTTAAGTACTTGGTAAAAAAAAAAAAAGAAGTGATTTATGAGCTTCAGGTTTAAGAAATTCAAGAATAAATGAATTAAATCCATCCAGATTTAAATAAGAAGTTAATATAAGCACTCCTATCCTGGGGGTGGTCATTGTTATAGTTTTAGTTTTGTTTAGTGAAGTTTACTTTTTGCTTATAAAAGGTAGCATTGGTTAAAATAAAGGGGCTTTTAATTTTGAATTAAGAATAGATAATTTTGATCTAATGCAGTCATCTGTATTCACTTATACCGAAATATGAGGACTATCTGTGATGCTATGTGTATGATAATATCAATAAAGGACAATGTAAATATTTCGATCGACTTTTCTTAAGTTTAAAAAAACAAACTTTTTAGTTACCCATTTCTAAATAACTTTTTCTTTGTTTGATTTTTATTTTCTTTATTTTGTTTGGCATAAGTGTTTGTTGGTGCAAGATGATACTGAACATGATAAAAAAAATTTAAAAATGAAAAAGAAATCAATTGACTATTTAGCTGGCTTCACACGTACATGCGAGTGGATGGGGGTCAGACATCACACCTCAACCCAAGCCTGGCCTGGAGATTTGTTTACTCTCACACTGCTGGGGGACCTGTGGCCAAACCGCTGGGTGTGGTGGGGCTTTTAGTTTGCAGCACTGCAAGCGTAATATCGTTTCCTTTCCAAGCTGTGCTCAATAAGAAGGCTATTTTAAGAAATGGGAATGATGTCAATGTCATCATACAGCTGAGGGCACAAATACTTTCCTCCAGTTTTGATGATTTATCTCATTTTTGAAGGGTCACAACTTTAATATAAAAACATAAAATACTGAATACACCATTAGTGTTGACACTCTTTAACATTACAATGGCATATCTGTGGCTGACTGGTTAGACTACTTGACTCAAGATAAAGAGGTTCCAAATTTGAATCCTGGCAGAGCTACCGATGATAAGTCCTTGGGAAAGACTGCTCATTTTTTCCTTACTTGACTTGGGTGTGAATGAATGCTCAGCTTCAGATAAAGATTATTTCAGCTCACAAACTGTGTCTCATTTAATTGAGGACTTCAAATGACACAGCGTGTTGTTGTTTATTGAGTCCCCTTTACACTGCAATAACCAAAGTAGGGGCCAGCCATATGTTATGTTAAGCTCTGAAGGGTGCACATGACAAATGGAAGTAAATCCAAATGTCAATGGGGACTTACATCACCTAACACACGACGAAGAGCCCACTGCGTCTAAATACCATTACCAGTCAGTTAATTGGACAACAATGTACCACAAGGTAGAGCTGGGCAGCGAACTTCCGTTTCCGTCTTTGAGTTCGACCTCAGTTGTCAAGATTGAACTTCAAAAGTTCAAACTCAGCGAGGTAGGTTGGAACTTTCCAACTGTTCGAACTTGCCTAACTGTTCGACCTTGCCTAACTGTTCGAACTTCAAGCGAGCTTGCCACAAACTCAGCGTGTTACGAATGTGCTACGGCGCCGCGGGGTGTCTTCGCAGACAAACTTTTACTTTTACTGTCGCGTTGTGGCAAATGATGTGTCGTCTTTTCGCTAATGGTCA
>JARFNW010209516.1:0-12409 GCA_031763155.1 Dirona albolineata
CTGTGTTAGGCCATGTGTACTAGTGGGGCACAGATTTGCACTTAACCTGGATACATTTGTATTTGGGTTTGCACATCAATGCCTTCTGTCTTGTACGCTGTCCTAGGAGAGGCCCAGAGTTGGTCCCTACACTGTTTAATTACGGTTCTACAGGGAACAGATAACAAACATAATGCTTAATTCATGATATTCTGGTGCTTTCTATTTTTAGAAAAGTATCGTGGGTTTTTTAAAAAGATTATTCTATTTCTAAATGTGTCTTCTTTTTAATAAAGGATCTCCAAGAAGCTTTAAAAGATGAAGCGACTTTTCTGCAGAAGAAATACCCATCCTTAGCAAGCCGAAATGGAACGCCTTTCCTTGCTAAGACATTGAACAGGGTAAATAATACAATATGATGTTATTTTGTTGTTGTTGTTGTTGGTCTTTTTCAAATATATTTTGTTGTTGATATTGTTACATTTTGTAAAGTTGACACTTTCTTCTTCCTTCCCCTTTATAACAGCATGATGGTGGTATGTATGTTGATGATGCAAAATTATTTTCCCCCCCATCCCCTAACGATGAGTAGGAAATGATTTGTCAAATTGAAAATTGTGTCAAAACTGAAAGAGGGATGACTTGTAGTAGTAACAAGTGGAAACTAAATGAAGGAAAAACATAAATAATTTATAATGTTGTGGTCTAGTTGTTGCTGTGCATTCTCTCTACCCATTTTTGTGAGTATAGTGTTAAAAATATCTCTTATTTTTGTGGGGGAGGGTGAGTGTATTTTCTATGACTTGTGTCGTTTATTTACTTCTTTTATTTCCAAATACCAACAGCTCCTAATGCACCACATCCGAGACTGTCTACCAGAATTGAAGACCAGAGTGAATGTTTTGATTGCACAATTTCAGTCCTTGCTTCATTCCTTTGGCGAACCTATTAGTGATAAGGTGAGTCGGACTTTCCCTTCATACACAAGACTAATTTATTTGATTATAACTTGTAAAAATTGAGACAGGAAATAGGGAAGTTTAGTTGAAGACTACAATCTTATATTGATTTTCATAACATGATCATAACATGAGCATAACTGGAAATGCGAGTTATAGATGTTATTTATTATTATTATTATTGTTCCCATTTGTAATATAGCAGTAATTGATATTTTTCTCATCTTGTGACCAATTTCAAAACCTGCTTTGTGATTTAAGTTGGGAAATGAGAGTGTTGGTACCAAATGTTGAGAAAATATTTTTGCAAGCTTTCATGGTTCCTCAAAATTACTTTCTTTCACTATGACACATATGTCAGTAAATATTTTTGGTTTACAATTGAAGATTTAGGATATCATGGAGGTTTTGTTCTTTATTTATTATACTTTTTATGATTTTATTATGTTTTAAAATGATGTAAATGTATTATATTATATATACCTTTGCCTCATACTCATAATATGAATTAGAGACCAAAAAGAAAAAAGCCAACCTAATGCAGAATAAAGTAACTGAATCTGGCAAATTTTCTCTGACGTAAATGATGCGATCGGGCAGAAAGAAAGGACAAGGAAGCAACTTGTCTGTCTTGTGATTAGATTGGTCTCTAACCTATCAAAGATAATTTTGACCAGGGTCAACAAGGGTACTTTAGAACTGGAATTGAGTCGCTGAAAATGAAAATTGAAAGACGCAACTATTCCTGTTTCAGTCACCGACCTATGAACTGAATCATGCTCGTCATCTATTGCCATCTATTGTAGAAAGATAATTACAATTCAGGACGCCTGTTGACCTGACTTGCAGTTTCAACTTTTCATACATTACTCATTTTTACATACTTTTCTTTCAATCTTTTATATATCTGTTTTATTGGCAAATGCAGTGAAGAAGTAAACATATTTTGGAATGTAGAAAAACAGTCTCAATATTGATGTCCTATACATATTTAAAGTTTTTTAATTCCATTTTTTTTCTTCTGTAGAGTCAATTATTGCTGCAGATCATCACCAAGTTTGCATCAGCTTACTGCAACACTATTGAGGGAACAGCAAAGAATATAGAAACATCAGAGCTGTACGTTATTATTTGTTTCTATTGTTACATGTCAAATTACTAATACAAATTTGACTTTATATTTATTGATTTGATTGTCCTGTTTATTTGGTAGTCCGATTGCTGATGAAAGGGGCATTGAATTAAAAATCTCAAAGACAACTCATATTATATTAGTGTGATTATTTCTAGTAAGAAGCTATGCATAGAGAAGACAATTGTAAACATATTTGTAAAACATACATTAATAGCTTCTGGAGAATGCCTCATAGTTGTTTGGACATTAAATGTTATTGCTTTTGAGCTTGCATCTGATTTTCTGTTTGAACAAGCAAATGTCATATGTGCTTATAATATTTTTACTCTTTGATGATTATTATTATTAAATTCAATTTTGTTACCAGGTGTGGCGGAGCACGTATCTGTTATATCTTCCATGAAACGTTTGGACGAACCTTGGAGTCTGTTGATCCTTTGGGTGGACTGAACACGCGTGACATATTGACTGCAATAAGGAATGCCACGGTAATTTGGAAAGAGTCTTGAAAAGTATCTGTGCTTATCTTAAATTATCTTATCTCTCTCAAGAATTTAACAAGAGTCTTGAAAAGTATCTCTGCTTATCTTTAACAGTAACATTATCTTATCTCTCTGAAGAATTTAACACTACCTTGGTTTTTTATGATGCATTTTAATTCCTCAAACAATTTCGACATACTCTGATTTACCTTATTTGTTAAACATAAGGACATCGATTAAGAAACTGTCTCTACTTGTGTATTGTGTTGTGTTTGTTGACAGGGGCCGCGACCAGCTCTGTTTGTACCAGAGATTTCCTTTGAACTGTTGGTGAAGAGACAGATTCGTCGATTGGAAGAGCCAAGCCTGCGTTGCGTGGAGTTGGTTCATGAGGAGATGCAAAGGATGATACAACACTGTGGCACTCACGTATGTATCGCATCTGTTAACAGAGGGGTGTTTTAGTTGCCATGCTGTAGAGGGGTCATGAGGTCAAGCTACTTAGCGAAGAAGGTTCAGTAAATCACTAAGTAGCGCAAGAATATAAATTACACAGAATATTTCTGTTGTTAAATAACACATTCATTATTTTTATGCGGCCTTGCCTTTCATTTTACATATCATTTTCTAATAACTAGACCATGTACACTGCAAGTAATGATAATAAAGATTTGTACCAGAATAATGTTTTCCCAAAGACACTGGGCCTCTAAGAAAGGGTACCAATCAATCAAGTCGTCACATTCTATTGCTGTGAAATTTAGACACATTTTAACAGGCTGAACCATAAAGTGATTAGATTCCCTACGCTCAGTGGGTGGAATATACATTTGGGGGAAATACACTTTATGAAAGCTACACACACTATCCTCCCACACGTCCACCACCAATATCGTGGCACTTATCATAGAAAGAGGGTTTTGTATACTGTCCTCCCAAAAGATTGCAGCCTGCGAAATAAGTCAATTTTGTGTTGCTTTTGATAGTTCTGGCTGGCAGAAAACTTTTTCAGGTGCAAAAACAAGTGATAGTGACAAACAAGATATCCACAACACGACCTGCTGTTAAAGAAATATTTATTCAATTTCACTTTTGTTTCTTCCTTTTTTTTTTAGCAAGAAATGTTACGATTCCCAAAGCTTCATGAACGCATTGTGGACGTGGTGACAAATCTTTTGAGACAGCGTCTTCCTCCCACTAATACAATGGTGAGCGTTATTGAACAATTTTCATCTTAGTTTCCTAAAATGATGTACAATTGTGCCCCTTACATTAAAGATCACAGACTGATGAATTGTTACTGTAATGATTGTCAATATATCTCTTACTATTATTGTTATTATTATTATTATTATTATTATTATTATTATTATTATTATTATTATTGTTGTTGTTATTATTTTTATTATTATTTTTATTATTATTATTATTATTATTATTGTTGTTGTTATTATTTTTATTAATATTATTATTGTTGTTGTTATTATTTTTATTATTATTATTATTATATTATTATTATTATTGTTATTATTATTATTATTGTTATTGTTATTATTATTATTATTATTATTATTATCATTATCATTATCATTATTATCATCATCACATAAAAAAAAGACAGCTTGATGTCTCCTTCTATTGTATTGTTCCTGCCTAGTTGCGCATGTCAAGAGCAGAATGAGTTAGTCCATGAGTTTCAAGCCACCTATCCTCTTCGTTATTTTCTTTGTAGGAGTGTTGTCACACATTGCAGTTTCAATCTCCGATAGAGGGTTCATAAGTTCTGTCTAACTTTATATCTTTTTAATGAAAAATATAGCTTCTTTTCTCTGATTGAAATTGATGTTTGAATATGAGATTACTGAATCAAGTAGAGGGATTTGAGAATTGCAAAATGTCACTTTCACTTTCGTGGGATGTACTGAATAACATTGCCTTTATTTTGTGCTGTGCAGGTTAGCAAAACATTCTCACACTACCTGGTTTACGGTATTGACACCTGTTGGCAACTGCAAAATGTTTAAAAGAATGGGTTTTTGTCTTTCAGGTTGAGAACTTGGTACAAGTAGAACTGGCATACATCAACACAAAACACCCTGATTTTTCTGAAGCCCAGATAATGCATCGTGCAATGGTGACCAATGATCACCCTGGGGACACATTTCGCTCCAGTAATCAACGAGATAAGAACTCGGAAGAAAAGGTGGGTTGTTGGAATGTCAGGGGATACCATTTTGATCTTCCTTTTTTAGATGGTCTTGTTGAGATTTAAATTTTAAGAATATGATTAGATCGTATTGCCAAATATCAACTTGTAAGGTAGTGAAGAACATGAAATAAAATGGAAATCGAGGAGTGTGAGGCTTTGAAGTTGAAGTGACAGACCCACCACCATTTACCCAGGATGAAGTGCTCGTCTAAAAATATTTGATTCTGAGTGTGTGAAATTATCTGAATAAAGAACGAATTTCACAGAAGTAGACTTTTGGATGAAAGAGAATTCTGTGGAAAGCGCTGCATGAAATGTTATGGCTATAAGTGGGAAATAATGAGAGTTGAAAAGATGAAAAGAGTAGAAATGTTAAAGATTAAGTGAGGGTGAAAAGAGAGGACAGGACGCTGAAGACTTTGATAGCCACATTGATTTGATTATGTGTTAGCTCGACTCTCTCCTGGTATAAAGAGGTTATGAATCAAAATGCAGGTGAAGTATGTTTTAGAAGGAAATAGATGATGGCTTGAAGAAGAGAGTAGATTGTTGAGGTTAAACAAAAAAAGTGAAGGAAAAAAGATTCATGGAAGAAATGCTTTGCCTGTTAAAGTATTGAGGACATGGAAAAATGTGAGCCTATGAAATATACCCCAAACTTAGAATTGGATCTTGCTCGATTTTTACTCTATTGCTGACAACGAGCACTTCTTCTTGTAGTCCGCAAGTCAGTGAGCGGTAAACAAACGGTTGAGAAGTCATCAATTCACTGAATCAACCGAGTCATTTCCCTGCAACGAATGGATTGTGGTGTGTGTTGCGCAACATGGTGTGATGGTTGACCTCATGACCTCATCTCTTTCACAGTCGTGGATCAGTCTGTCTGCACCTGCATCAAGCTTAAGTGTAAAAGGACTGCAAATAAAAAAACGGAATTGTCCCTCCACTTGTTCCTTTGAAATGGAATAGCATCTCTGGCTCGTTAGTCTGCCCGATTGCTTTACACCTGCGCGCTCGTTCTGTATTTGCTCTATTACCTCTGTGTTTGCGATGTCCACGGACAACAAAACAACAAACCGTCCGCAAATGCTCGCTCTACGTAAAATACTTGCTAACTAAGGAATGATTGAGATTGTGTGGAAAGAATAACGTTAAGAGGTGTTTCTGCAATAACAAATGATATTCCTCCCCCCCCCCCCCCCCAAAAAAAAATTAAAAAAAATAAATATGTAGCTCCATGACTAGTAGCCATTATTGGACAAAAAAGACGAAACGCATGTCCCAAATGGAAAAAAAATGTCATTTCTGTTACCCAGTCTTTTCTATTGATGTACGCATCAAATTTGGAACTACGCGCTTCTCATCTGTATATAAGATATGCGTTGTTGGCTGAAGTGGATAAATACTATTTTAGATCTTAAAGAAAGCTGAAAGGTTTATAAGTAAGGCAGGCAAGATATATCAGAGGATCACTTCAAACTCTTTACTCATTTTGACCATTGCAGGTAGTAGCAGTCACTGCTGCCCCAGCAGAACAACTGGTCAATGGTGGTGGCACATGGAAATTGTCTAATTTCATCCGATCACAAAAGTATGATCCCATGACAGGAGCAGGGAGTGAATCGTCCTTGTCCCAACCCAGCAGCGGTGCTAACAGTGCTGGCCCCTCACCAGCAAGGTCTAACAAGAAGGCTCTCAACCTTTTGCCTGAAGTGGTAATAGAAAAGATGGCAAACGTTTTACCTGATTTCTTCTTAGCTGTTCATGAGTCTCACACACATGCCCCAAATGGAAAAAAATTGCATTTCTGTTACCCAGTCTTTTCTATTGATGTACACATCAAATTTGGAACTACGCACTGAAGTGAATAAATACAAAATCTTTGAGGAGGCAGTATCATTGCTAAGACTTAATGTGCCACACCCTTTTCCTGTATTTAGCATTCCCCCAGTGCCATGGTCAAATCTGCATTAAAAAAATTTAATTTTGGGTGATAAGCTGAAAAAATTAATAGCATGAGATTGAGAATGAATGAATAAAGATACAGTGGAATTTTTCAATAATTGTCCCCTGGCCGTTGCTGTCACCTATGTGTCATCATTACACATGCATATTATAGACTACCACCCTCTCACACTTGAACATCCTATTGTTTTAGCCTAGCTCTCATCTCATACACAAGGCAATGTTGATGCCAGAACTACACACCTTATGAAATATTATTTGAATAAGTGTGTGTGTGTGTATGTGTTGTAAATGCACGCGAAGCAAGTCTGTTAAAATGTAGAGAGATTATTTGCGCAGAATAATGAGAAGGAGATGGAGAAATTACAGTAAAATTTAAACTATGCACTTACCTTGATGTATAATCCAGTTGTAGTCTAATTGATAATGACAGACTCATCTCTTTGTCCTTTGAGTTCCCCGATCATAATTTATTAACTGAAGAAAGTAAAAGGAAAATAAGTTAACATATTCACTATGCCAACTGAGCATATGAGTGTGAGCCGGAACTTGTACTTTTGCTGGCAATTTAATGATGCTAATACCCCGTCTGGGGACAAGCATATTGCTGCATTCTTATTTGGTTTTCATTTTGAAATGTTCATCACAGAAGATTTTTGCCATTCATTTTGTCAATCCGTGGCAACTATTAACACAGTGTAAACATTCAACATTTGTCTAACACAGTAACAGTGGCAGTTTAATGGATTAGATTTTATGACAGTTTTTTGCCCATAACCTTGATTTTACTATAGAAATTGTTCATTAATTAATTTTAAAGACTGACGTATCATAAGAATTATTTCTTTTGTTGACAGCCAGAACAACCTGTGATGAAATTATCTGGGAGAGAGCAACGGGACTGTGAAGTGATAGGTGAGGTCATAATATATGTTGTTAGCACAGACATATTATATTTATTATTCTTTGTAAAGTCATTAACTGTTAAAGTTGAACTAGCGGCACAGAATTTACAACCAGCCATTCAGACAAAGACAGAATCAAAAGAAATCAGGGTAACACAGATTCACAATTTCACAAAATAGCCTCGCATTTGATTGGCTATTATTTTTATACATGATTTTGGGGTTATCCAATGAAATATCATGAGGAATAGGAATTTTCCATCAAAAGAGGTCAAGGCCAATATTATTTATAAAGGGCATGAGCACTCCCTTGACCAGTAGATGCGGGCGCCATACAAAAAACTAGTGCAGCACTCTGTGCGTGACTTACATGAACCATATGAAAGATGTGCTACCTTTGGAGAGAAAAAATGTACGCTCCAAGTGTAGTATTACAACAAATGCTGCACTAAAAACATACTGTGTGGGTATCAGAATTATAATATGTTTGCTTTATCTTTATAACAGTTTTTAATGCTCTCTTTTCCCTCCATGTTACGCCATGATGTAGAACGGCTGATCAAGAGTTACTTCATGATTGTCAGGAAGAATATCCAGGACAGCACACCAAAGGCCATTATGCATTTTCTGGTCAACTTTGTTAAAGATCATCTCCAGGTAGGAGATCACAACCGTCTCATTTGTATTTATTTGTATTATTAATTATCGCTTTTCACAGGGGTTTTTTTCCTTCATATGTTTCAGTATTCTCTTCACATTATAAATACCAATGCGTGCGTGCGCATGGGTCACGTATGGTAGAGGAAAGAAAAATCTGATTTCACTGGATATCTTAGATATAGCGATTATCATTGTACCCTCAGCCAACATTTGAAGTGCAAATATATAGAAATTAATGAGAGAGAGAGAATTAGAGGAAAAATTAGAAGTAGTAGGGCAAATTTTATATTAAACTGATGATAACAATGGCAGTTCTTTTATGATTGCTAGTTATAGCTAAATCTTAAACTTTGTTGATGATACTCAAATATGTGAGCTGGCATGAGAAAAGGAACCACACGGTACATTTTTTAGATTTCAGGTTTTTCAAGCCATGTAGTTAGTATACTCAACCACAAACCTCACCTGGATCGTTCCAACATAAAGAATTTAATTTTACATTTAGGTGCTCAAACACCATGCAATACTGTACTTAAGAGTTGCATTTATTTATTTATTTGAATTTAAGACAAAGTGATTTGTATTGGTGTCCAAAAGTGCGAGTGGCTGCATTTTATTACCCATTGAGGCTGATGCAATTTTGCCACTACAGTGGTCAAACATAAAGCACACATGATAGTTTTGTGAAAATGAGATGAAATTTTGCACAAAAGTGACCATATGTACTGTGTAGACATGAGCCTTTATGAAGATAAGTGGCACATAGTTACTGTAGAAGTTAAACCAACTGAATGCTCATGATGGTGCTAATGTGACCTGATCCATAAGGCTTGTTAATTGTTTATTAAAATGCCTTGTTTTAGCTTGCATTGACTTTTTAAAGATATTTTTACCTATCGAAAAAAAATTGGAGCAAATTAACTGGAAATCAAAATGAACCCCTTTTCCTGTAACTGCAATTACAACGTCTGAGTTTAGGCATGGGTCAAAGACTTCTCAATGTCGGTTACAATGTCCTATCATGCTATCGCCTTCAAAATACATTTTTAAAATTTTGAATGCACAAATTTTTATTTATTTTTTGGTAAAAAATTGTAATTTACAAAGCGTGGTTGAAGATTATTCTTGTGTAAAGCAATTAGTAACATATGTCTGACTTCCCGTCTCCAGAGTGAGCTTGTGAGTCAACTGTACAGGAAAGAAGAGATAGAGACATTGTTGGAGGAATCGGTACACATTGCTGCACGACGTAAGGAGGCATCGGAAATGCTACAGGTACGGATGTTGATGCTAATCTTCTTGTTTCATTCTCAAGGTCGATACAGGTTGATACAGCTCTGCATTCATTTGATTTTCACAATCTCCTGGTACATCTTTCACACTTAAGACTTCAGAAATAATGACAAAAATCGCAAAGATTGATAAAATTTCTTAGAGTTAGAGACAATACAACCTGTGTCGCCATGTTTTATACCAACATCATGATTCAATCAATCCTGGCTTTTAGAGAAAGTCTTAAAATGGATTTATTTTAAATACAATAGCTTTTAATCGCTGATTCGCTCTCCTCCTCCTCTGAGAGTGGCTGTCATTTGAATAAGAAGGAAAATCAGATATAAGACATAAGAAACTCTAAAATCACTGCATTTAATTTTCTTTGTGTTTAAAAAGCATGTGAATCTTACACCTTATTTCACTCTCTTTCAGGCCTTGCAGCGAGCTTGCCAGATTATCGGAGAAATCAGAGAGATTCATTTGTGGTGATGATGAAAGAATGACTATGGACAAAATTTAATTTGATTTGTATTCCATTCTTATAACAAGTGTTCTTTGCATATTTTAAGGTATTTTTATAAATGTATCAGATTATTTACAGCGCAAAAGTTTGGTGAAAATAGATCTTGGAGATAATTTGGTAGAGTAAGGATACTGGAATAAAGAAGAGAAAATTGAATTATTGGTATGCTCTTGGTTTGTTTCTCCTCAATGGATGACGCGCGTTAATGGCGATGAGATGGCACAAGTTTCAGTGCCAAGGATATTTTTTGTTAGCGAAAAAATGTTTGGAATGAAAGATGAAGAGGTCACAGGGTCACAAATGGGGGTACTTGGGTTGTGGTTTGGCGCTGGATGCCATCGGCAGCAGACTTATTTATTGTCCTCACATACTGTCCTTGAACTGAAATATGCGTGCGTCATGCAACATTGACAAAACATTTGATGCTTTGATTCTGCACGAATTTCTTATTTAAATTAACAATTTATAAGCAAAACATAGACTTAGGTTATACTTAATAAGATATTCACATCTACTGAACACACACACTGATTTGAATGAAAACAGTGTGATATGAACGATAATTTTTATTATATTTAAATGCTAACCAAGAGAACTTTAAAGCTCATCAATAGCAGTTTCAAAGTCCATATGGGTTTTTATCCATAAATCACCAACCCTCTTTTGTAACGATATAATATCATTCTTATCATTAGAAGTAGAAGCTGTCTGTGAGAAGCAATGATTACCCTACTACTACTAGTTGCATGTGTATAACTTAAATGATAGCCAACATTTAGAAAATAGTACCGTTTTTTTCACAGATTTTTTAATAGGGAAAAGTGATAAAACAGTCGTAATTATATAATTTCAAACTGGTACTGTTTGACATGTTGGAAACTTCATAAATTCATTGTCAGGTGGGCGCTGTCAAGGATTTATAGCCTCTAACGGGTACTCAACTAAAGTGCAAATACTGGGCCGAAATGTTATGTTGTGAGCAATGTTTTTGAAAAATATATTAATGTGTGAAAAATACAGAAATGTAGCGAAATCTGTCATTGTGTCATGATAAATAACCCATTCCAATCTTTTGCGACTGAGTGCGACATCTGTGGTCCAACGTAATGCGACGTGATGTGCATGTAAAACTACTTCCACTTTGAACACATCATGCAACAACAAAATCTTCCTGTGCACATTCTTTCTGTGTATATGATAAGATGAACTTGGTTTATCCATTTCTGAAATATTGGTTGTATGCTTCTGCTTCTAATCTTCTTTTGTTTCTATGTAATGTTACTCTTTATTGAAAATAAATTTTGAACAGATTGCTGTAATAATGGCTTTTTAATAAATGAATTTCCTGCTTGTTCAGAGAAATGGTTTTGATGATGGTGACAGACCAGAAGGTGAATGTAGTGAAGGTGAGAGTGAAAATGGAGATGAAAATTATGTGGAGATGGAAAGCTATGAGCTGAACGGCTTTCCTACTCATACTTTTTACATACTATTAATTATGAGTGTGACTCAAAATACGACTCAGTTTCCAAAGTAACATGGTGAGGCTGCTGGAAGCCAGGTAAAAGGTACAAAAATAGGGTTGTAGATAAAACAAGCTTATACTTATATGTATGACAATTAACAGGAATTAACATTTTGGGTCTCCCCTTAAAAAAAAACAAACAACATACGACGAAAATAACATTTTATATATTTGTCGTATGTTGTTCTTTATGAAAGGGAAACCCGAAATGTTTTAATTTCTGTTAATTGTCATTCATTGAAGCTTGTTTTTATCTAACTACAACTCTATATTTGTTTTACTCAATTTCCAGAATTTTTTTTATCCTTGAAAGGCAAAACAAAAAAGTTGAAGGACATTTTTTTAAAAACCCCAAAGAATTTGAATTAATCCAAAAAAACTATGTAGTTTTGGCAAGTTTATAAATAGTTTGTGTACAATGTTGCATGTTTGATGTTTGGTAAGGAGTTTTAAACATAATATTTAAAAAAACTTTTAGTCAATAAGAAATTAGGAATCTGGAGAAGCTTCATTTCTTGTGTAGAGTAGAGGAACCATATGCAAACAGTTGTGTTGACTTTTATACCGGTTAAACTTTCAATGCTTGTGTTAACTTCAATTTACTCCACTTTATTTCGGTTCTTTTAAAAGTAACATTAACATACAAGTATATTTCACTTTTCCAACTGACCTTCCTCATCACGTTATGACTTGCTGAGTAGACCAGTGGAGTGAGGACTGCTATCAAAACCACACCATCTTAAGGCAATGCCTATGTCTGGCTGGGGGGGGGGGGGGGGGGGGGCGCGGGGG